>PVJL010010503.1:0-30902 GCA_004026885.1 Lyroderma lyra | reverse complement strand
TCTGATCTGGTAAACTTCATGTGAATGCCACATGAAGAAATAGTCACTCCTGTTTTATTTTGCAAAAAAAGTATATGCTTCCTTCTACACCTTTGCCTTCCTTCTTACATTAAAACTGGATGGACCTGTGAATATAATGATTCATTAAAGTCACAGAAGCATCTCGGTAAACACGTTCTTTCCGGAGCTGACTAAACAGAGGGGTCTGCAACATCAGGAGATGACGACAGGAAGCCCGACGCCCGCCTGCAGGTGCGACCGAGCAAGCACAGCCCTAACGGAAGCCACCCCTCCTGTGCGATGAGAGTGAAAGGCTCTGCCCACGACACAGACCTCAGAGGGTCTGCCAAGGCTGTGTCGCGACCCACGTGGGCTGCAGCTTCCCCTTCCTCTTCCGTGTAATCTAGACGGGAAGCAGCTCGCCAAAAGAGACTCAGCATGAGACGTGGAATGGTTTGCAGTACCCTGTACCAGATGCAGATTAGAAGAAATCATCCTGAATGGGCAAAATCCCATCTTCGGTATATTCCATTTTTTTCTTTCTACATTTGGCTGCCCAACAAACGATTATTGTTTTTAAAAAATAAACATTTAAAATGTAAATTAATTAGGGCCTGGATTTCAAAAGGTAAAAAATGAATCATTTTCCAGGCAGCATTCTAAGTTCTTTACACATAATTTTTCATGTAATGTCATTCAATTCAAATAAAAAGTAAAAATTAAACAAAAATTATTAACTTTTGTTAAAAATTAGTAATTTTTAATATCAAAAATGTATGTGTCCATCCATACACATGCTATTTCTTATATGTGGTTGTAAGATGTATGTTGTTGTAAATAATAGTTAATTATCCATATATATGTGCTGCACTGATTTTGTAGGGAAAAATATTAACTAATGGGATAAGAAGCCCCAACAAATTCTTTTCTTAAATGTCAGTTCAGACAAGCGTTTCACCCAGTCATTGCCATTTTCAGACAACTAAAACTCGTACCACTGATCGCTGCTGGCTGTGGCCTCTAGTAAAGTCTGATAGGCAAGTTCCATTAACTTCTTCACAGATTCGCTGATGCGGCACGTGGGCAAAGAAAACGAGTGCTGGTCCAAAGTATTTGCAGGCTCTAAATTCACCATTTCACTGTACTGAGCTGTAGACACTTTCTGTACCTGTAGCTTGTCATCCTCATCAGGGCTGGGTAAGTTAGGCACACTTATCTTAGAGTCAGGAGTAATCTAAAATTCAAACATAAAAACACAGAATATGCACCACCTTCAGAATAATTCAGATGCAAGCGTACCATGAGAAAGAAAGCAGCGGAGGCTTCCCGATGAGAAAGCTGTGGCTCTGCAGGATCACTGAGAGATCTGCGTACCCATGGTGGCATTTTAATGACTGCTCAATCTTGGATTGTGAGTGTGTCACAGGAAGTAAGCAAGCTCCTTTACTGTTCAATTCTTCCAGTTCCTCTGTATATTCTTAATCTTAGTGAAAAATGCCAAAGCTGTGACACTGGCCCAAGATTTCAGGTCAATGAAGGACCTTCAAAATCATCTTTCTAAGCTGGATTATTAGATTACTGCAGACCAGCATAAGCTTGTATTCTTGTCACAAACAAATCGTCCCCCACCAGGAACACGTGTTGGCTTAGTCAAAGAAGTAACTCATTCAGGCTAGCAAATCCTCCCCTTAAGAATTCCAAACCCAAACCGAAAATGCCTCCCCAACATTATACAGGATGAAAATTCCCAGACTTGGTCAAGACCAGAGGAAAGAACACCAGACTACTCGTCCGGAAACAGGAGTGGTATTTTTTACCCTAACTTTTGACAAAGTCTTTAATTTCTGTGGACCTCAATTTTCTCAATGTAAAAGAAAGAAACTATTGCCAATAATGGTTTGCAAACTCTGTTTCCCAAAGATGTCTCAGGGGCCAAAGGAGGAGTAGGCGGCAGAAGCGGCAGGTTCCCCACGTCTCCTGCAGGAACAGCTGCTCTGCTCTGCTCCGCACACGCTGGACAGGCCTCTACAGAAAATTTCTATCAGAAATAGTTGAGTCTAATAAAAATGTTTAAGTCATCAGATCTGCCTTCCTAATCTGTAAAATGGTGTAAAAGTGTCTATACTATAGGGATGTTGTGAAGTTTAAATACGAATACAAATGTCAGGGATCTGGCGGTCAAAATTAGGGCTAGGGTTAGAATGCAAAAGAGTGACAGAATCAGGTGATATTTATGAAAAAAGAAAAAAGAAAAGCCCACAGAAGAGTTCTTGGTACTAATTAGATTTCAGCTCCCTTAACGGTCCCAAATTACTTTCAAATGTGCTAATATGTGCGTTCTCAAATGGCTAATTAAGCATTTCGCTGAAGTGGACACAGTGACAGGGTCCCCCCACCCCCCAAGGAAAGTGGAGGACGGCAGAAGGGACGGAGGGGAGAGCCCAGTGCCTGCAGAGACAGAGGGAAAATGGCTGAGGAATTTCCTGTTAAGGGACCACCCAAGTCTGCTTTCACCTAAGGAATATCTTACACTCACCAAATACTATTGTACACATGTAAAGTAAGAAAAGAAAAAAAATATTGTACAGAATTATCTAAAATCAAAGGAGTAAATGATCCCCAATGCAAATGAATTAGTCCACTGACTTTGCAGGTAATTTATTTATATCCTACATAGATCACATCTTTTTGTTTGTTTTATTATTTTAACTTCAAAACTATTAGGCTAAAAGGTGAAGTCAACATTTTCACAATAGAATATAATCTCTGGACATAAATAAAGCCTAATTATACCTGTCACAAAATTGTATACTAAAAACTTGGGTAATAAAGTTGAGAAAAATCTATAGGTTGATATACTAATTTCCACAACAGTAATCTATTACATTTATGCTGACTTTTTCAATTTATACAATGCTTTCATGTGCATTACCTTATCTGGACCACCAATACCCTATGAAAGAGGGAGACATAAGGCCACTTTAAAGGTGAGAAAACTCGTATTTAGATTAGTAACTCCCCTCAGGGGCTCAGCAATTCCACCACATGTCTCAAACATGAGCTGCTTCCCCAATACAGTGTAATATACTTCCACACCAGTACCTTCACAGTGTTGTGAATTTCAGAGGTCATTAGGTTTCTAGCTGCCACAATCACATCCTGACACTTCTTGTTAGCAAAATGAGAATTGATGTTACGGGCATATTTCAGCAAATCAGTAGTATGTCCTTTTAAAAACCTCATCTCCTTTAAGGCATTTTCAAATTCCTCAGTGGACTGTATAATCTGAGAGAAACAAGAAAAAGAAAAGAATTATATACATATATTCCATTTCAATATCAAAATTTCAAATCCCACATATAGAAAAGAACAAGGACCAGCTGGTCATTTAAGTTTTAGAACAATCAATTATTAGGTATAAAGATGTTATATATTTTTCCAGCCCTAAATTCATCAGGAAGAGAATCTGCAATAGAAATTTAAAGGTGCAAAGACCTTTAAAATAAATATTTTAGTGTGCAAGGAAACACTAAAATCAAACAAGAAAGTGTCACATAACTATGATAGCTGATATAGGCATAAAAAAAGGAACAATTTTTTTCAAAAGTATCTTACTAAAGAAAATATACTTAATAAGAAAAGATACTTCCCAATCAAATGGTAGGAAGCTGGGAGAAAAAAGAAGTTATGGGGAATTTGCTTCTACTTCTTATTAATAATCTTCTTAAAGGTGTCACTAAAGAACAAAAGATCTCTAAAAAAAAAAAAAAAAAAGACACCAGGAGGAACCCGCAATCTCTTAAAACCCTCTGGGACATCTCTGCTCTTACCTCCTCATACTGCTGTAACTTGCTGCTATTTGTTGGGATAGAATAAACCAAACAGTTTTTAATGAGACATTCAGACAAGTCCTCCCAGATCATGTCACCAAGCATCTCAGCCAGTTCGATCTTAGATGGTTTTTCATTTTCTACATCAGTATCAAGAGGCAAATCTGAATTCAAAAGAAAAAGTTTTAAACAAGAAATCATTCACTGTATGGATTATTCCCAAGTTCCTCAGTTTTCTAGGCTTCTTTAATTTTCAGATGATGGGGAAGAAAACAGCACAGATAATTCTACAGCTATCTCAAATGATGGCATGGGACAAAGCACAACATACAGTTACTTTATTTTCACTGCTCAAATGAATCACGTGCACTGCATTACTGCCTGTGTTCTGTAACTATAAGGTATTAAGTAAGCATCCACATTATGATCATCTACTATAATAATCATCTACTGATCTGATTATAATGACAAGCACTCAGATGTTTTGCATACCAAGTTGAAACTAGTTCAGAATAAAAATCCCAGTTCTTTAATAATGAATAAACATGCTTTTTTTGTCTCTGCATTGGCACTGAGTGTGTATCCTAAGGAATATAACAACAAACACCTTAGCTTATAGAATAATACCTAGTCCAGCAAATAGAAAATTTCAATACCTCATCTACGGTTTACTTTATGGCAGTTTTGCCCAAGGCATTTTGCAGGAATCATATTTATAATATATGACTATTAGTTAATTAATAGTTAAGAATCAGTGACCAATGTAGAGGGAAGAAGGACCATAAAAGGGACCAGTTCTGATTCACCGAAGAAGACGTCAGAGGATGAGAAAGTGACCACATGACGTTATCTCAGAGTCCTGAGCTACCTTACAATGTCTAAAGTATATGCCAATACTGTTCAATATGATAGCCACTAGCCACAATTTGTTCTTAAGCACTTGAAATATGGCTAGTATGACCGAGCAAATGAATTTTTAAAATTTTAATTAATTTCAACTGAAGTTTAAAATGGAAGCAAGGGAGAGTGTTTATAAAGTAGTGGTAGGATAGCTTTGTGTTTTGATTGTGGTGGTAGTTACATAATTCTACACATGATAAGACTGCACAGAACTCTACATGCGCACAAATGAGTGCAGGGAAAACTGGTAAAAGCTGAATAAGCTCTGTGAATTGTACCAAAGTCATCACACAAGATGTCAACACTGGGGAAAACTGGGTGAAGGAACATAGGGCCTCTATACATTTTTTAAATAAAAATTTTACAGTAAAAAAACGAGAGAGAGAGTAGTGTAAAATACTTTTCTGTTAAACACAACTTTGTTGTTTTGGTAAGACGACATTTCACTTTAACCACTGCATCACATAAGCTACTATGTTGCACTAGAGTGCTCGTGTTGGGCACGTACATCACCTCCAGAATTTCCAATCTACTCAGTATAAACAGATTCATTCCATTAGAACGATGTTTTGTTCTGTGCACCAGTGTAACACTGCAATGTTTTTATCTGAATACCTTATGCATACAGCACATTACAGTGATATCTATGTAAATTGTAAAAGGTAGTTAAATTGAGTTACTTATTATTTTAATGATATAATTATTTTTCCAGTTGAAGAAAACAACTATTGTCAGACTTTTATATTTAAAATTAAGGTATACTGCCGATGCAGAACTGTAAGATGTGGAAGCTCGTAGAGTCGCTGCAACATAAAGGAAAAAAGAGACTGAAAGAAAACACGTCACAAATTTCACAATAAATGGCAGCTGCAATTTGCTAAAACTATGAAACAAAAAGCCTGCTTGCTTTGATATGCAAAAAAAAAATTAAAACAATAAAGTAAATAATATTAGGAGACATTTTTAGCAAATACACTGGGAATTTAGTTCATTTCCTCTCAAAAAAAGAACAGAGAAATCACCTGAATCACCCCTAAATGTCCAACCAAAAATGTGATTTTTAACAGGACCTGAGCTTGTAACTTTGGCAGCTATAAATCACCTGGGTCTTGCACATACAAAAAAACATTTTTAGACAGAGAGATGGCCAAAGAAATCATTATTTCAGTTATGAAAACTTTGTTAGAAAACTATGAGAAAAAGACATTCTTAAAATGTAACAGAACTTTATATAGATTATTGCCCATAGAAGACTGTATCTTTCTAACAATAAATATCAAAGATCAAATAACTTTTAAAAAATTGCAAATACTTTCCTTTAGTTTTAGATACTTTGAGTATATTTTGTCTAAAAGGACTTCAAATTTACAAAGAAATATAGTCATTAATAGCCTAAAACATCAAACTTGCAAAATAATATTTTGTAATCTTAAAATTACATGATTTATATGATAAAGAATAATTTCAGCTAGACATAGAAAATTCACTTCCATCACAGTGTTCCAAAGCTATGTTAGGTTTATTGGAATTTTATTTTATTTATTTATTTTTTTATTGGAATTTTAAAACAAGACACTGATGATCTCCTTATTGCTTATCTCCATTGCATTAAAACGTATGTGTTTGGTTTTTTTCCAAAACACACTCTATGAAGTGTCACGAATACAGCAGTTAAAATCATTCAGTATATACGAGGGCTGGCCGGAAATTGTCCAGCCAGTGGTATGAGAAACAGACACCTTTATGGCCAGATGTTTTGCCGAGAGCCCTCATATACATACATGCAAACACCGTAAATTATCAGTGTGTGTGGAGCTGTTGAAAGAAACAGAAGACAACAAATATGATGATCTTAAATTCTTTGCAGATGCTCATTAGCTGAGCCTAGAAGAGATTTACAAAGATACTCCATAATCAGAGATTTAAAAATGGCAATGTTGGGAGTTCCCTGGTGGTGCAGTGGCTTAAGGCTTTCGCGCTGGCGCTGTCAATGCTGCGGCCTGGGTTCGATTCCCAGTCAGGGAGCTACCCACATACCAAAAAACAAAACAAAACAAAACAAACTTACTACAAAGCGACAATAATCTAAACACTGTAGGGAGCTCCCTGGTGGTGCAGGGGCTAGGCTTCAGCACTGTCAACGCTGTGGCCTGGGTTCGATTCCCAGCCAGGGAGCTGCCCACATATAAAAACAAATGGCAATGTACTGTACGTTTTCCAGAGAGATCACACTGCACACGAACAAGATAAATGTGAAGTTCCAAGGAAAGGAAAAGCTTGTTTATGACCTCACTAGTCAGATGCAAGAATTTATGTTGAAATTAAAACTTTCGTAATATAAATCATTAACATACCATTTTTCTAACAAACTCAATATGCAAAAAATTTTCATTGTAACCTGTAATGTAAGTTGCCTGTCAAAAAATAACATAAGAATTTAAAGAATGCTTTGTTGATATTGATAAATTGAGAGATTTTTAAAATTTATACAATACCACTTTAAATTCCATGTTAATAACGGTAAGTTGATAGACAGGTTAGTGAATTTACTTAACTCAGTCACAGTTTTGAAACTGATCTGCTTTTGCTTCACAGTCAAATTAATTCATTTAAAAGGGATGAACTAAATTTGTTGATGTAGGTACTCATAAATTATTGGTACTCAATTACAGCCACTGGAAAAATTTTCAGTATGTTTACAACAACTCGGGTATGGAACCTACTTTTTCAACTGTAAATGTTATGACATGTAAATACAGATCAAGTGTTCTAGGGAAAATTTTTATTTGAATTGAGATACTGTAAGTATAACATATGCACCAAATTTGGAAGAGTCTGTATAAAAAAAGAAATGTAAAGTATGTCATTAAAATTTTTATACTGATTATATACTGAAATGATATTTTGGTAACAGGAAGGAGATATGATTTTTAAAAGACCAATAAAAAACAGCAGCACTCACAGCTGCCCAGAGACAGGACAGACCGCCTCAGGAGGGAGTGAGCACCTTCTCACTGATAGTGCTCTGCTGGTTAGATGACCCATCCCTCGGGGTGTTATGGAGGTGATTCAAGCACAGACACTTGGATTGAATCACCTCTCTGGTTCCTTCCAATCCTTGGATAATTTGTTTACAAGTCTGTTTACAGCTAATAAAAATAAAAGTGTATTATCTCCCAAAGGGAGGGAACAAGAAAACGACCTGCAATGTATACAATTTATGCAAGTCTTAAGATTTTTGTCCTCTCTCCTACTGTAAAAACTGGAAAGACTTACTTTCTGCACAGCAAGAATGCTTGATTTGACTATTCAATAAGACAACTGAGAAAAGCATTAAGAAGGTTAAGTCAAACTGACAAAAAACAAACAAACAAACAAAAACAAAAAACAGTAAAGAAGAACACCAGAACTTTAATAGTATGACAACCAAAAAATGATTCACGCAACACAGAAATGGGTTATTTCAAGCGTAAATATACAAAGACCTAACTAATAGTTTGAGTCGGAATGTAATTCATTTCCCATGTTAAATCTACTTTGTTTATGTCAGGTTAAGGGATTTTCCCACCGAAATATATCAAACAGTGCTTGGTTCATTTCTGCTTCTCCCATAATTAAAGCAAGAGTTCCAAAACGTGTTGTTACTGGAAGTCAAGTGAGAAAAGGGTGTCCCAGAATTCAACTAAATATTACAAATACAGAACCTGGGGTACCAATGATAACCCTACTTTTCAATGTAGGGCAGAGAAGGAATACAAGGCAGAGCCAGAAATCAGAAGGTTACTAAGTACTTTGCTCCCATGGCAATCTACTCACTTCCGATCCTCCAAGACGGTGGACATTTTTATCTACTTTGAAATAATACTTTCAAACACCATAATGATTTTTCCAAAACATAAAAGCACTGCCCTGGAGGCACGTACCTAGCAGCTGTTTCTGGAGCACCTCCAGTACCAGTCTAATCTTCGCAAAAACTTCCGAAGGCGACGGATGTTCCAAGTCAGTCGTCACAGATTCAAAGCGAATGACAACGCCATTAGGCTGGCTTTCCATCACAGCACAGAGGGAGGGGCTGGATGCCAGAGGCCTGAGGATGTACTTCAGCAGCATCTGACCTGGAAGATGACAGGAACACTCATCCAAAATCACTCAAAGAAACGTGTAAATCAAAGCATGTCCAAAAAACAATCTTTGAGTCTAACAACAAAAATATTAATACATATATCAGGACATTACACACCACACATTATGCACTGCAGGTTTTCCCAGTGAAGTTTCCCAGATTTGCTACTGAGTTTTATTTAAATTAATCAAACAATCAGATAAAGTAAATTGTAGCAGCTAGTTTTAAAAAAGAAGAAAAAAGAAAGAAAATATCTAAGCCCTTAACAGAAAGGCTAATATTTATGACAATTCCATGTGATGAATCATGAGGTCAAACCCCTCAAACCATCATCAAGTTTATGCAGAGAATGTTTTATCATTTTTTCCTGTCATTCCTTTCACACCGGAACTTCTGAGGTTTCGTGTACATTAAACAAATGACTGTGTCTCACCAAATGATTTAAGCCTTGTATGTAGCTCCCCGAGGACAGAAAACGCCAAAAGGACAGAGCTGGTGGATGGCACAGGGGCCTTCTCTTCGTTTGCAGACTGTTCAGTGTATAAATGAAGTTCTGTTTGTAGGCAAGATTCCAAATTACTGGTATCTAAGAAAAATGGAAAAAATATCAGCTATCTCAGCAATGTAAGATGTTCCCACTTCTATGCCCCAGAGCCCATTCTCTGGAATTCCCGAATATGTACTTTTTTTACAATACAGTTCCAAGGCAATCAAGTATCAGCTTTGATATCATGTCCTTGGCACCACTTTCAAACATGTTTTAGTACGTTCTGATAATCAAACCAAGTGCAAAAGCAAGATGACGTGCCCCCAATACATGCTGATTTAGTATGTGCTGCACAACTGACTGAAGGAACGAAAAGGGAGGCCACAGCTGCACGAAGACCTCCTCTTCTGTTCCTCCACAGCAAGTAAAGAGCACAGCCTGCCAAACAAGCTGAACAGGAAGGGTGCACTACAACCGAGAACACACCTGCCATCTTCTCTTGATTTCATAGTCCGCTTGGAAATAGAATATAAAATGTTCTAATAATTTCCTTCTAAATACCTAAAATACAGGTGTGTGTACACACATATATATTTGTTTTTGGAGGCCAAAGTGGGTATTGGAAAGGGAACAAGGAGAGACTGTGAGTTTTCCCCTAAAATAGACCAAATGTCAAGATTTGGTGTTGGAGAATAGACCATCTTTAACGGTATGCCCTTCACATGTATCCGCAGAGGTGTCACGTTGCATAAACGAGACGTGGAGGGCTCACGCCCAGAGGTGGGCAGAGGGACCGAAAGTCAAGCAGTACGAACAAATGTAGGGCCACAGTTCCCCTATTTCTTTATCTGGCAGAGCACCCCCATCTGATGATTCTGTCACCACTCGCCCCCAAGAACAAGAAACATGGAGCCACACCCTGGCTCACGATCCACTGCCTTCTCTCCTCGGCCAGAGAGAGAATAGAATGGTGGTACAGCATCTCCACGCTTTCCAGCCGAGAGGAACTGCTGGGGTGAGGGCTATGGGGAAGGGCCACCCCCCGCCCCCTAAGGCAGCGGAAATGCTGTGTGGTGGGAAGCTGCCTCCACCGCCTCCACCAAGCCCACACCATGAGGACCCCACCCCCAACCACCTTTCCTAGCGGAAGGGACAGAAAGAGCAAGACACAAGGGACGTAAAGCGAGGACACTTCAGAGACCCAGACGAGCAGGCCCTTACAAGCATTTTGCTTAACAGGAGAAGTTAATATAGACTTGGGAGATTACTACATGAAACCTCATCTACCAACATAAGGTATTTAGAATATATTCAGAGGCCAAACTGGTTCAGGCAGATGAAGCAAAGCAGTCCACCTGAGGTCAGCAGCACCTTTTGATGGTGGGAACTTCCAGACAATCAGCTTCTGCCACTCTTCTCCAAGGTGATAGAGTATGTTCTGTTGCTGTATTGTGAGCTCCATGCTGAGAGATTTCAACATTTTTAAATCAAAGCATTTTCTGGATTTTAATAACTTCAAGCATTTCTGTGCCTGGCAGTGAAATGGAATCACTGTTAAACATTCCGTCTGGATTCAGGGCAATTAGAACATATTGGTATAATGATAAGGAATACATGGAACACAAATTTACTGAAAACAAGACCAGTACTACTTGCTCATGTGCTGGAGAAAGTGGTTAATACCTCTTCCAGATGCTTAGCGGCAGTGACATACTTCTTCCCTGCCAAGGCACAATTATATTCTTCAATAGCAGTAGAAAACTGAAATAAGATAAGTATAGTTATCAGGTATTTTATTTTCTACATCCTATTTTTTCAAGTCTGCTTGTTTATTTTTAAAACATGAAAACATACTATATAGCCAGGGGATACACATTTAATAATGAGATCAACTGAAAAAAAATAATTAACTTTCTCACCACCAAAACACTAAAGTTTGACTTGAATTTACTGACCTCTTGTAGCTGTTTAAGCAAACTTAGGACTACTGAGTCTCGTTCCAACTGTTGCTTCAAGTCTGTAAATTCAGCAGTTGATACACAAAGATCTTGGCGGACCTAATTCACACATCAAAGACAAATACATTTTTAAGCCATACTATATCTAAGAAACAAGACATTTAAAATAAAATATTGAAGCTCGTCAATAAGCTTTATTACGTAAATATAACTCATATTGAACTCTTAATACTGGTTAAGACTGGGATAACAACAGTCACAGAGTGTGGTAGCTCTAGTCCAAACCCTCATCCTGTGCAGGAATGCCCATTGCCATCAATGGAATAGCCTCCTGTTGGCATCCATTCTTAGTTTAAACAGCTACCTATCATCACAGAGCTCACCCACCTGGATTACTAGACAGGTTTCCTCACTGCCAACTCACTCTACAATTGGATAGCTCTAACTATTAGGAAAATTCTCTTATGCTGAGTCAGAATCCACCTCCCATTCTGCCCCACCTTTTCCGGGACTTTGCATCAATTATTATTCTCCATATCTTTTACCTCTCCCTATGTCATTCTTCATTCATGAAATATGCACTGATTGAACGCTTACAAAGCATGGCTCCTCCCATCATTTAAATATGTTAGAATTTCCCCTATCTTTAAGAGAAATTTCCTCCCTCTCAGCAACCACCCTGCTGCTTGCTAACTTATTTCTCTCCTCCCTCTCCCAAACAAGTTTCTTGCGTGAGTGATCCAGACTCACTGTCTTGACTTTCTCACCTCATTCACTGCAACTGTGATCTGTTTCTACCCTCACCATTCCACCAAAACAACTCCAAAACATTTGGTGCCAAGAACACCCATCAACTCCTCGCTGCTAAATCCAAAGCACATAGCATCAATTTTTACTATGTATCAGTACACTGCTACCTTCCTTCTCAGTTCTATGACACCATTCCCTACAGCTTTTCCTCCTTTACTTTGGCCATTCCTTTTCATTTTCTTTTGGGAGCTTCATTTTTCCTCTGGACACTTCATACATATTGATATTCCTTTCTTCCTGGCCCTCCTCTTAACCTGAACAAGTGGTTTTCAAAAAATGAAGTTTTGTTGCCCCCGCCCCCGATCCAAGACCATTTGGCCATGTCTGGAGACTAAAGAACTGAAGAACTAAAAGGTGACAAAAGAAAAAAAACAAATAATCCAGTTCTAAGCTCCATCTGTTTTTATTTTATTATGAAGACAATAAAATCCCAAGATCATTTTTTAAAAATTAAATGTTTGGAAAATATTTCTATTTTATGAGGTCTGACAATTAGGTTCGAGAACTCATCCTAGAAAAAGTGCTACATACTTCACTACTGAATATCACTACAGTCACCTTCAAAGTTCTCCCCTTGGGAAGCTATGCACCAATGCCAGCACCTAGTCCACCCTTCAGAGCAATTTTGGAATTTTTCTGTAATGGCCGTCACAGCTGTCGTCATATGACCCTTGATGTTCTAAATATCATAAAAATGTCTTCCTTTCAACATTTCCTTTCTCTTAGGATAAAGAAAAAAGTCATGGGGGGGGGGGTGTGTGTGTGCACAGATCAGGTGAGTAGGGAGGGTGTTCCAATACAGTTATTTGCGACCTGGCTTATTAAAAGTCCCTCACAGACAGGGCTATGTGAGCTGGCACATTGTCGTGATGCAAGAGCCATGAGCTGCTGTGAAAAGTTCAGGTAATTTTTGTCTAACTTTCTCATGCAGACTTGTCAGCACTTCCAAATAGTAAACTTAGGGGTCTATTTGTCAGCTGGTATAAATTCATCATGAACCATTCCTCTGAAATTAAAAAAAATTAGCAAAATCATTTTGACTCTTGATTTGGACTGACAGAACATTTTTAGTCATGGAAAATTGGCTGTCATTGTGCACTTTGAAGCTTTGTTTCAGGGCCGTATTGGTACACGTATGTTTCATCACCAGTGATAACACGGCCCAAAACATCGTCTTGCCTCTTCAAAGGTCTTGGCAAACTTAAATCTCTGCTTTGCTTTTGTTCATTGGTGAGCTCCTTCGGGACCATTTTTGCACACACCTTTCTCATGCCAAGGTTTTGAGTTAAGATTTTCCTGTTTCAGTCAACATTTACTTGGTCTGCTATGCTTCTCACAGTCAGCCAACAATTTTAATGCACAATTCAATGAATTTTTGTTATGTTTTTGTCAGTTCTGCTCATTATTGGCCACCCTGATCTCTCTTCATCAGTGACACTTTCTCTCCCCTCGAAAAATTATTTAATCCATTTGTACACTGCCGTTTCCTTCATGGCATTATCCTCATGAACTTGGATTAACATGTCCCTGATTTCACTTCCGCTCTTGCCAAGTGTAACAAATTTAATGTTTGTTCATTGCTCTAATTCGAGCTCTGACCTTCTCAGGATGGCACACAAAAACACACAACAATAATGAATGCCACTCAGCAAGACACCGCCACACGTTGACACAAACACAGCTGTGAGAGAGATATACTAAGGTTATGACACCTTATCGAGTTGTTTGTATGATGCTGCCAATGTAAGCACGTAGTGGCAAGTTCACAAACTTAATTAGCAGACCTCATAGTCACCCTAAAATCATCTAAGTCAACTTCCACTTACCAAAGGAAAGTAAGGCCTTGAAAAGTTATACAGAACTGAATTAGGAATCAGGAAGCTGAAATGCCTCCCTACAAAGCTACCCCACAGAACAAACTATCCTTACCTCACTCTGTATCCTGGATTTCAGCCGGTCAATGTCATCAGATAGCTTATCCACTTGAGTAACCAGGTCCTGTGCACTCTGCATGCTAGGCAGGAATTCACTATACTTCTTGCTGATCATACTGCATACCTCACCCTGTAATAGAAGACAGAAAAATTACAGTAAGGTGAGTAGGGAGCTCCGTTAAAGATGAACAGTCAGTCTTCCATTGGGCATCTTGGAACCTTCTTGCCAGTTACCCATGCCCATGCACATTCCCTCCAAGCCAATGGGTTTCTTTGAAAAACACATTTCTCCCACCATTAAAGGTCCTATAATGTTAGGGTGCAAGAAGGCAGTGGTCACCAAATCCCAACAGTGCCCTGGAGTGGTACAAATGCTAGAAAAGAGAAAGGGGGAGCCGGAAGTTCTCATACTGAACTATATCAGCTCAGACTATAGCCACCCATTTTAACCACATATCTAATAGAAAAGAAAACAATGGGTAATTTAAGTTCATAAGCTGCATACCCCAATCAATTTATAAATTTCTAGCTTCTTGCTTGTAAAATTTTAAGGCCTAATCTTAAAACCCTAAATTGATGTTTCATCGCCTCTTTTATCAGTAATTTAGTAAACAAATTAGTGAATAGTTTGCATTGAATTAGTCAATGCTTTGGAAGGCACAAGAGTAAATTATGCTTGCCCACAAATAAATTCCTTTTCGGTAGGAAGACAGCACAATTTTAAGTAACCAGATTACAGAAATACAACAGCAGCAGAACTAATGTCCTCCAGGGGCCCAATGAGAAAGAGATCACCTCTGCCTGAGGGAAAATAAGGATACTTTTCATGCAGAAACTACATTTGATATGGAACTTGAAAAAAAAATGGGTGAAAAATATTACAAGTAAAAGATGGGGGGGAAATGACAATGTAAGCAAAATCTGGAAACTAAAAAAAAAAGTGGGCCTGCTTGCAGTATAAAAAGTCATTTTCAACTGGCTGAAGATTCAAGTTGTGAAAATAAACTAGCAAAAGGAAGGGTAAGTTAGGTCCAGAACAGTAGGAGCCCTTGCCTGTCCTCTTTCGATTATATGAAGTGGTGGAAATTTCTAAAGCCACAAGAAAGAAGCAATGCCAGAGACATAAACACTTAAATTCAGAAATAAAGTCATTTTTGTGCCTTTATGGTACAATGCCAAACTTGCTCCCTTAAATCCAGAGGCATGCGGTACACATACTCATTTTAAAGCAAAGCAACAAAGATATGGGCGAATAGTGACAAGGTAAGAAAAGCAGTACAAAGCGAAACTGTGTGTGGCTATGTCCCTTTTGTGTCTGAATCTAGCTCAAGACAGCAGGGTCCATACACGCGCCCTTCTCGCGTTTTCTAACACTCGGCACGGCCTCAAAGGCCTGGGGTGGAGAAGAGAGCTTAATTAACGTATTGACAGGTCTTCACAACAAAAATTTCAGGGAAGAGAATAGGACAATCCTCCCCAAACTATTACATTCATCAGCAAATCGTAGCAAGAGAAGTGGGTGAAGACAGTCACAGACGCGGAGGAGTCCGTCCTCATTTCGGTCCCTGCCGTAAGCTCCCTCCCTGGATACCTCGGGACTCCCATCCCACCTCCCCCGGCTCTGCGGTCTCTAATTAGCACCCCTCCCAGACCGAACCCCACTTCCCAGCAGCCCCCCAGCCACCGCCTCTTCCGCCCCACCGTCCCAGGCCTCCTCGCCTCCTCGATCCCAGCCCCTTGTCCGGGCTCCCCTACAAACTCCCTCCTCGATCCACCGACCTCTCAGCCTGCCCAGCTCGAATTCTTTCCACCCAGCCCCGCACCTGACTTTTCCCTTATCCATTCTGTCTGCCCCTAGCCTCGACTCTCCTCCGTCACGTCTCAGAAGGACCCCGCGCCCCTTTGGAGTCCACCAACGGCTGCCCAGCCTGGACCTTGATCTCCTCCACCCGCCGGGTTAGGTGGCTGATCCGAGTGCCCAGATCCTCCTTCTCCAGACTCCCCGAGTGTGCCAGAACTTCGGTCACGAAAGAGGCCATTGCCACGACAGGACCCACAGCTCACAGGGTCACTCTCGGGGAGCCAGCGCGGCAGCTCCACTCCCGCCGTGAGCCTTGTCGCGCGGCCTGCCGGGAAACGGAGTCTCACGGGACCGGGACCGCCGCACGGAAGGCAACGGCTGTACTACAACTCCCAGCAGGCACCGCGACGCTCCTTCCCTGGAATTTCTACGGCGTCTCGTAGTTGACTGGTGAGATGCGTTTTTTATCTTGATCTGTTTTCAAATACTGTGCTTCTTCCGGCCCGTTTTCCACTAGAATAAATGGAATGATTGTTAGCTAATAACCAGTCCTAACCGAACCTTTCTCAATTTCAAACTGCTTACCTGTGAAATATATCTAGCCAGACGACTTGACGAGCCCATCTCGATCTTTTTTCCTTAAATATTACTCACGTGAGCCGCACTGGCCATCAGAGTATGAATGGTGCCCTCTGGAGTTATGCAACGAAGTGGTGTCACTTCGTTATAAATCAAAGTCGGCCTGTAACTGCACTCCTTTAATGTAGTATAGTTTACACTACATCTTTGTATATATACATACATATATTACATCTATGTAATACATTACATATTTATATTACCTAGGTATAAATAACAGTACTGTGTAGACTAGAGCAATACAGTCAGCATTTTCTACCAGAGAATACAAATCAATTTTATCAAAATCTTTTAAAAATTGTTTCCTTATTTAAATGTTACAGAAAGATGTTCACAATATATGCACAGTATGATTCCATTTTTAAAAATATAAAGGGATATAGATACATATATAGAGGTAAAGACTGTACACCAAATTATCTCTCTGAAAGGTGGACTTAATGGTATTTATTCTCTTTTTTCTGGTTTTTCTATTTTTCTTCAGTAAGCATGCCATACATTAATTAAAATGTTACCTTTAAGTTTTAAAATAGCATCTGTGAGGGATGACCTCAAGTACATGCTGACCCTAAGGTCCTCATCAATTTAAAATGTCTGTGGGACAATCTGCTTATCCTAGTGAGGCAAGGCAGCTCCTGTGACATGAGCAAAGGAAATGAGACTGGGGTTGACACTGAAAGCACACAGGACAGCCCAACATCCGAGAAAGCTCCTCCCCCTAGAAAATCAAATCGACTTCCGTTTGGTAGACCTGGGCCCTGCCTTGCGTTCTCAAGGCCACTAATAATAAATGCCCAGTGAGAAAGAAGGACCTGCAGACAAAATTCCTGTATTTCATATTTATTGAGCAACTATTTATTATATGCCAGACACTGTGTTAGGCTGGGAATCCAAAATCATGTGAATAAATAATCCCAGGAAAATATGATCATTACTATTTTGGAGGTAAATAAGAGATGGACCCAGATTTTGTGGGATCTAAATCTTATACACTTGCTGGGAGGGGGCTCATTCTTTAAGAAAAACAAAATAAATGCAAAATTAGGGATAGGTCATGGAAGGGGCCTGTGCAACAAACAGGCCCTGAAGCTAAATCCATCTCTGAGGAAAGTACAAAGGGCAGGAGTACCTGGTGTCTGCTTGATTCAGAGAGGTTTCATAGTCAGAAGAAATCTGACCTGAGATTGGAAGGAGGTGCCACTTTGACGATGAGGTTCTGGGATCTGTGTATACCCCTAAACACAAATACAGAAGCTCTGCCTCTCCCTGGGCAGAGAGGCCACTGGATAAGCTAAAGACTGTTCCTCAAGGTTCCAGGAAAAGACAGGGTAGAGCCAGAGATAGGCGGAAGAAAAAGCATTGCAGATGGAGAGGGATCGCTACAGAGAGTCAATGTATTCAGGCATGAGTAAATAAAGACGTTAATAAATGAATAGGTCCCACTTTCCCTCACTAACCTGGCCCCCTTCGTAGTTCATACTTCTCATGGCTTATGTATCTTCGTACCCACAGATTTTCACAAACCATCAAGAAAGTGCTCTGAAAAAAAGGCAAGGAAGTGAGGAGCAATGTCAGCAAGGATTCCTCCTGACCTCGTGGCTCACACACACGTGGCATGCCTATTTCAGGAAGAGAGTGCCAAACACCCTCTGGGTGGACGTGGTGCCAGCAGACGGCATTTCCAGGGAGGTAGGGTATTTTGCCATCGTACTGATAGGACACGTGGTTATTGCAAGCCAAAGAAGCCTACAACTTGAAAGAACATCCTGTTTGCTTCAAAATAGGATGAAGTGGGTGTGGGTATGGAATGAAACAAGATTGGTATGAGCACAGAATTTTTGAAGCTGGGTATCAGAACATGAGCATTCTCTACACCATTTGCTCTACTTTTTTGTATATGGTTGAAATTTTTCTATAATAAAACAAAAGGTGGGGGGAGAGCATTCCTAATGATTCCCCTTGCCTGCTTCCACCCCAACACCACCGATACTATAATTGGGCTGTTTGGGCCTGAACTCACCATTCAGATACGGTCAGGACACTGCCTTGTCCTTGCTGACGCCCCCGCTTCTGCTCCCCTTCCTTGTGCCCCTGAGGGTAGTCAGTAGGTTAAAATATGAATAGGGAAACACAGTGGTCGACATTTTCGCCTTCCATGTAACCAGTCCCAGTTTTCTTCTGCGTTTTGCCACAGAGGCGGGCCCTCCCCCTCATGCTGCATCCCCAGTGAGCAATGAGCGAGGAATCCCCCTGCAACGTGGAGACAGGAGCAGGACACCTCCCGGTCCAAGCCACCTGGCTCAGGAGTTGGACCTCTTGTTAACCAATCGGGGGACCTTGGAACGTTACCAAACGTGGATGTCAGAGTGGTGGAGTGAAATTACATAAGAATACAGAATCTAACTGAAGTCTGGCATTTAGCCGCCCTCCGTAAATGCCAGTTATTTCCTTTCCTGTCAGAACCGGCCTCTTGGTGGCAGGTAAGCGTGGGAGCTGGTGCCACTACCATCCTTTACAGTTGCTGGTGGAGCCGAGGCCGAGCCCTACCCTCCTGGGGTATTTGGGGTCTGGATGGGCTCCTCGGATGGGGGATTTTCCTTTTATTTCTGCTTGCGAAAATACTAAATGAGAAATTAGTAAAATGTATAAACTTTATAGACAAGCACAAATAATAAAAACTACCCATAATTCTGTGACTAAATTAACCACGATTAACATTTTGTGCTATATACGTATAGATATAGATACAGATATGCACATAAACATACACGTATATATGCATATGTGAACTTTTTACACGAGTGAAACTGTATTCCATATACTCAGTATACTGTTTGGTCACCTGCCTTTCTCACCTGGTACATCAAAAACATTTTTCATGTCATTAAAATTTCTTCTACGGGGTCCGGCAGAAGTAACGCCCTTTTTAAACGTAGTTATAATATTGTGATGTTACAGAATTACATGCTTGATTTTGGTATAGATTACCAGCTCATAAAAAGGGGGCGTTATTTGTGCTGGACCCTGCATATCACTTTAAAGGGGTTCCTTAGTATTAAAACAACAAGTACGATTATTAACTTCAATGGACATTTTCATAAATCTTTGATACAAAGTTGGACACTTAATTCCGTGAATTCATCCTAGAAAAAGTGCTGCATACCTCACTGCTAATCTTGGCAAGTGATGACCCCTTACCGAGTTGTTTGTACAGTGCCCCCAAGTGTGTGGCAAGTGTGTGAATTTAATTGTCAGATTTTTGAGTACGATGACAGCTCCACGGCCATTCCAGAAAGAGTTGAAGGGTGGACTAACGCTGGTGTCAAAGCATAGCTTCCCAAGGGGAGAACTTCAAAGGGGACCCTAGAGATATTCAGCTATGAGACATGCAGCACTTTTTCTAGGATGAGTTTGTGAAATGAATTGTCCGACCTCATATATGTCTAACAAATTAGGGTAAGTTCCTGGAGGCAGGGTATGCGTATATTTAACAGAGTGAACCATGAGGTCAGGTTGCCCTGCAGAGAGATCACACCAGTGGATACTCCCAGAATATCATCCTTGTCATCTCAGAACTGGGGAAGGATTGTAACTTGAAGTTCATGAATTTACTCACCAAATATGCATGGATGGCTCACCTGCCTCTGAGGGGACCCTGCCCCCAGAATCCACACCCACATCTGATCTTGGGCACTCCCTATAAACCCAAACATCGCAGAGTTCCTGCCACCTGCCTCAGCTGCTGCCTGAAAAGCTGAAACAGGAGCCCTCTCCACACATGACAGACCCTCCACTCGACACCCTCCTAAAGTACTCCCCGCTAACCGGTCACCGCGCCGCTCCTTCTGCTTTTCTGCCTCTGAGGCGGCAGCGACCATGGCCTGAAGCTTCTGGGGCCAGGCGCAGCTTGGGGGACCGCTCCTCTCTCTCCTCGGCTGGGCCTGCTCATGTGTTACCACGGCCCTGCCCCAGTGGAAAGCTCTCAGTCTGGGACTGAACGAAGTGGAGACCTGGACCATGGACCTCTGGGAGGTTTGCATGAACCAGGAGGAAGCAGCCACTGCGTGCCAGGCCTTGGGGGCCTTCTTCTCTCCGCCTTCGGAGCTCCAGGTAGCCCGCATCCTCCTGGTGGCCTCCCACGGGCTGGGATTTCTGGGACTTCTGCTCTCTGGCTTTGGGTCTGAATGCTGCCAGTTTCACAGGACCAGATGGGAATTTAAGAGGCGGCTTTGCATCCTGGGAGGGACTTTGTGGTCATCTGCTTCAGCCACCACCCTCCCTCCACTCTCCTGGGTGGCCCAAGACTTCTGGGATGACAGCATCCCGGAGGTTGTGCCTCGGTGGGAGTCTGGAGATGCCCTCCCCCTGGGCTGGGCCGTGGGTATTTTCTTGGCCCTTGGTGAGTTACTCCTCATCTTCTCAGCCTGCCTGGGCAAAGATGCGCCCTCTCCCGAGGGCTGGTCCTATAGCACCCCCCATCCTGCATTCCAGCAGGAGCACCAGACGGCGCCTTCCATCTAACACCAAGACCCAGGGACCTGTGCACCTAGGACTAGCTTCCGCCGAGGAATCGCTGCAGTAAAAGGGTGTTGGGGAGTTCCCTGGTGGTGCAGTGGCTGGCTTCAGTGCTCTCAACGCCGCGGCCTGGGTTCGACTCCCAGTCAGGGAACCACCCCCCAAAATAAAAAATAAAAATAAATAAAAGGGTGTCAGTACAATCCTTGCTGTTCCTTCCTCTTCATCGCTCCATCTTTGCCTCATTTGGAGGGTGGGGGCATCACTGTCCCCTTTGTGAATGATTTCACCACCTTTGTGACAAGGTGATCCTAATTTCAGAAAGAAAAACTAAGGCACACTTTCTAACAAACATGTATTTCTGGTTTAGATCTTGTTTATATCATCTAAAATGCTTTTAAACTCTTAACATTCATTATATACTTTATTCTTTTATTACTAAGGAAAGAGTATTACAAAATTGCATCCATCACAGAAAAATCCAGCGCAAACAGTCACCGCACATACAGATGGGAATGCCGAGCGCCTGCCTTGGCAGATGAAAATGAATGACTGGCCTAGGACAGCACCTCAGGGACCCTCAAAGCTCCCACCGTCAGCCTCGGGGGCCCAGTTTACAAGGCAGCTTCTCCAGCTGTCTGTGCTGTTCTGTAGACCCTCACCAGCCCGGAGGGAAGACACGTTCTCGTCCCTGCTGTTGGGAGCTTCTGAGAGCTCTGCTCTGTCTCCTTGGCACGCAGGTAAGCAGCAGAGTGACGCGCGGTGAGGTGGCCAACCATCCTGGTTGTAGTGTGAGGGCATGGAACGTGCTGGCAAAGACCCCTTGGTTACCTCGGAGCGGCTGTGCCCAGGAGCTGCCCAATGTGGGCATGTCCGTGAGGAGAATCAGCTCCTCAGAAAGGTCTTCTACCACACACACAATCATGTTAGAAACCCCTTAATTTTTAACCCAAATGTCAGCAAACCTACCCAGGCTGTGGCGACAAATGAAGCCCCTCTCCCAACAGTGGCCCACATTCCTGTCTGTCCCTCATGTACCAGCAGGCCCTGTGCCCCACTCCCCACCCCACGTGCTCCTCGGGCATCTCTGCCAGTCCTCGAGGAGGAGTCTCACGCTCATTCGTGAGCCTGTCTGTCAGCAGACACCGCTGTGCCCTGGCCACCCTGCTCCTCTCACTACCGTCTGTTCCCCACTCCCTGAACTGGATGAGCAAGAGCCACCATCGACCCTGCTGACAATGCCACAAAGAAGGGGGAGAACTAAGGGTGATGGCCCCCAATGTCCCCACATGGGTGCCTTCTGCAGTTCAGAGGCCTGCTAGGTTGCTTGTGGAACGAAGGCCCCTCCCTGTCCCAGGGGCTCCGCTCTGAGGCTACTCTGCTGGCTTGGGCATCTTGGGCTTCATGATGAAATGGCCCTGACAGCCCTGGCATCTTGAGGTCGCCATTGCTCAAGAAAACACACACACACACACACACACACACACACATACACACCAGAAGAACAGACAAGTTGGCCACCGTAGCCTAGGCCAATTCCCTCCTTAGAAAAGTGACCTTTTTCCCCTGAGAAAATAAGCCTGCCCAAGTGCAACTTCATCTTTAGCAACTTTGACCTTCTGGCCCAGAGTTCTCCAGGACTCAGTTTCTCCAGAACGCTCCTGTCTCTTTTATGTCGGTCCTTTCGTGTATATCCACTTGGCATTCACAGATCCGAATGACAGGCGAACGAACTGCTCAGTATAGAAGGGCAGCTTTCATCTAAGTGGTATTCTGGCCTTCTCTGGTTCCGATGCTCATTTTATCAATGACCCCTCCCCAGTAAAGTTTCACAGCTCATTGGGCCAAGTATCAATCAGGGGTGAGGCTCCAAAATCCAAGCGTTATTCTTGGATTCCATGGGGTCTACAAGAAGGACCCATTCATCATTCACCCTCTGATCCTTTATTCCATCATCTAACATAATACTTACTGAGCGCCACACCACGTGCCAGGCATTGTGCTAGGAGCCAGGAAGAAAATAGCAAGATGAAATTTGTCCCTATCCCTTAAATAAATTGAAACTGTAACCATGATGAACTGTACAAATTTGAGAAGACACCTTGTTCTATACGATCATGCTACAGGAGGAATTCAGCACTGTCTGGGACTTGTGGATGGGTACCCTAAAGAAGTGATAACTGGTTAAGAGCAGAGGATGGATAATCGCTCTAGATTGGAAGAGAAAAATGGGTAAGGCCAAGCCGGTGAGTTAGGAGGAGCCAGACCTCGCAGACAGGCCCGTCAGGTTAAGGAAGTGGTGCATTGTCAGAGCCTCTGGAAGCCACTGTGCACGTGGTGGAGCTGGAGCTCAGCCCCCAGGGACCGTCGCCGTCCCTGCCTTCTCTTTCCTAACACTGCGACCCTGAGCATTTTTCCTATCGCACAATTGGGTAGGGCTTAAGAGTTCACAAAGAACTGACCCACATTCTCATTTATGTAGATTTATTTAACGTATCTTGAGGTTGTTTTTTTGTTTTTGATGTTGGGAAGACGGACATGGTTTGCTTTGTAATGAGGAAATTGACTGTTCAGAGAATTCAGGCAGCAGTGTGCCCATGCAAGTGATTAGCTGGCCAGGACTTGAAGCCAGGGTTCTGTGGGCAGGTCTTTCGTCACCCCATCCTGCTGTCGTGTGGGGGTCAGCTGCCAGCTGACAAGATGATCCACCAGGCCCAAGGGAAAGCAGAGCAGAAGGAAAAACCAAAGGCTCACAAAGAAAAAGCTGGTCCTCTGTGCTTTTGTTGAGGTCTAAACAGGGTCTTTGTGGTCAGATAGCTCACCTGTGCCTGCTGATAGCTTGCAGCCCTTGTGCGAATCCCATGTTTGCAGGTGCTATTTTTTATCAGCATATGATTATGGTTTCCTCTGCAACACCCCCCCCCAAAAAAAAAACAAAACAAAACAACCAACCAAACAAAAACATACACAAACCAAAGACTTCTTAAGAAAATAGTCTGTCTTTTTAATAGGACACAAAGGCATTTTTTAAATGGGGGTGAGGCAGGGACTGTTGAGTAATTCTCAAGTAGCCAACAATTTATGTCATTCCCACAAAGGAATGTGATTTGCACTCTGGCCAGAATCCATTTTTTTAGAGTCCGAGAAAGAGGATGCTTTTCACCTAAAACGACCACTGTTTTTACCTACCTGCTTTGTAGGGAAAATAATGAGAAATAAAAATAGAACTAATTAAATCTTAGGTTCAACTCAGCCTTTTCTCATACATTTGCGGCAAATTATTCTAACATTAAAAACATTTGTTTATTGTGGTTACATGTGGAGAGGAGTGTTGCCATCAGTCAGTCAGTATTTTCAGATGAAACCTTTTGCTGTGTGCACACCATTGTAAGAAATAACGCAGGGACTGATCACATTTGATAGTTAGAATGTGTTGTGTGTGGTACCATCTTTTCCACCCTCCCATCTTTGGGTCGGAAAACCTCACCATTAGTAGATAAGGCATTCCAGAAGGTTCCTATTAAAATACTCATCTGTTACTCGTGAGCCTCTGAAACTAGTTCTTGGGGGGAAAGTCCTATGGGTTCCCAATGTGGGCTAGACACATTGTGGGATGGGAGGGAGCTCAGACATGGTTGGATGGGCTTCTGGACAGGAGATGTGTCTTAGCAGCCAGGGCTGGAACACTAAGAAACTCCAGAGTTAGGAACCTGTCTGTAGTTACCTATAGAACTGCAGGAAGCTGAGCCCACTTTCCACTCTGCCAGGTACTTTTCTAAGCCAGTCCTTCCTCCTGCCACCTCATCCACCTGCATAAGATGTGGAATGGACTATTCTACTGCCCCAATTTTTTATTAGAGGCTCAAAGCCAGGTCTCCTGGGGTGATCTATGAGCCACAGCCTAAAGAGAGAGGCACAACTCACTGCTATAGCCAAACTGATCAGCCTTCCCATACCACAGTCTACCAAAGTTTACATAAATCAGTAAGAAAAAGAAAATCCAACCAAAATGTAGGCAAAAGACTTAACTAGGCATTTCACAAAGAGAATAGCGCAAGGCCACTAAGTATATAGAGATGCTGAACATCATTAGCACGCCGGAAGTGCAAAGTAGAACAGTATCGTCACATATCTACCAGAATAGATAAATTCACAAACACTGACAAAACAAATCTTGACAAGAATATGGGGCAACTGGGATGCTATAAACTGATGGTGGGAGTTTAAATTGGTCTAATTGCTTCGGAAAATTGTTTGGCAGTACCCAGTAAAAACGTATCTGATGCCCACGACAGTATTTCCACGCATAACTGCATACCAACAGAAATGCATTCACCTGTGCATCAAAGACATACACATGAATGTTCCTGCTAGCATTACGAGCAGTAGCCCCAAACTGGAAACAACTTAAACGACAATTAGCAGAATAAATTAGAAGATATATTCCTCCAAGGAAATACAATAAACCGAGCAGTGAACAGAAACCACAGCTACAGTAAATGCCCCCTGCTGTCTCTTATCCCCGCCTCACCCCAGCCTTGGTTCATTATTTAAATTGTTGTATGTTTTCACTTCACACGTCTTTCTTGAAGTAGGTAGGGGAAGTATGCTTATATGCCCCCAAGCTTTTAAAAGAGCTAACAAATCCAAACATAAGAGGACTGCAAACCCAGGTAACCATGGAAAGTCTAAACCCAGTCTCAAAGGAATGTATGCTGAGGTCAAGCACCCTGCCCAAACTCTGGAATCATTTTAGGTCCGGGTCACACACGTTTCTTCTTCCTCCTTCTCTCCCCCACCTCCCTTCCTCTCATCCTTTTCCACAACCCTTTAAATAAGTAAAAGCCACTCTTAGCATGAGACAGTCGCGGACCCTGCAAGAAACCAGACTGCAGCTACGGAAGCCAGGTAAAGGGAGGGAAAGAAACTTCTCAGCGTGCCCCCTGGTGGCCTGAGTGGATGCCAAGCTTACAAACCACTCCCCACACACGAGAGGTGTTCACCAGTTCCTTTCTTGGCCAACTGGCGCTTCCCAACAGCTGACCAGGAAATAACCAGTGTGGAAACGTACAAAGCAAAGGATGCTACAGGACCACTGAGGGCAACTGAGCAGTTGTTAAAAGCACAGGCTGTGACGTGAGACCACAGAGCGTTACGTCTGGGTCCACAGCGTAGGACACTTGTGACCTTCAACAGATCACAGTCCCCCTGTGTCATCCCAGGGTTGTTACATTAAGTGAAGTAGTGTAACTGTGCTCAGTGTTCAATAATGACGGGGATTTCAAAGTGAAAGGCAGATGGCGGTACCTGGGACTTTCAACAGCAGGAGGTAATCAGTGGGTATGAAAAATGGACCAATTTCCCATGAAACAAATCTTTGCAGGGAGCTTTAAAACACGAAAGCACCTCTGAATGTCTGTAAAAGACAGCCAAACCATTATCTTAAGCAAAATATAAGAAATTCAGTTAAAAACAGTTCTTTTTGCCTTTGAAACCTGACAATCTCCCAAATGGACACACTGACAGGCCATCCAGCAGCGAAGGCGACACGAAGAGGTCAGCACCCACCGGGCGCGGCTCAGCCCTGGCCGTGACCGGTCCCCCTCTCACCCCCATTAGGCTGCTCACCACTTCCATCTTTTTTATCTTTTAAAAAGAAAAACTGAGTCATGACAAATGTCTACTGGATCCATCTTCTTCCAAAACAGAAAATACACATTTAAAGAAGGGCCATGCTGCACACCGAAGATGGAACGAATACTTTTATTGCACATTTATAAAATCTGCATAGTTCTATCAGGCGTTGTTCTCTTCCCCAATTCCCTCATTACTCGAAAAATTTGGTTAAAACGCAACCCCCAATCTGCGGCCTTTAAAAAATGGTCAACAGGGGATAGTTCTCTCTTGACATATACAATATACACAGATTTTTTTTTTTCTTTTTACAAACCCTCATCCCTTATTTTTTTCAAAGCAAAAGTGGGAAGGGCATCAAAATGTTCTTTTGGGCCAGCAGCCTTGTATCAATTTCCAAACGCTAGAAAATTTTACAGAGGACAAAGATTAAAAAGCGCTCTCTAACCATCAGTACGATCTGTTTTCTGTTTTTGTTTTGTTTTGTTCAGAGGGGAGCGGGGGGAGGAGGGGTCGAAAAGGTGAAGGGAAATATAGCCAATAATATTGAGATAAATTTACCGGTGACAGATGATTTCTAGACTTGGTGTGGTGATCACGGCGTAAGGTATGTAAGTGTCGAATCACTATAATGTACACCTGAAACTATATTATAAACCAGCTATACTTAAATTAAAAAAATAAAACCACCCCCCCACCACCACCACCACAGAAAAGGGTCCGCCGCCCTAGCACGGGCCATCTGAGCGTTACACACGCACACTGTTCACTTAAGGAAACCACCAGGCCAAACCCCCACCGCTGTCGGTCCAACGTGCCAACGCTGCTCCGTCTGAAGTCCCCACTGCTTTTCCTCCTTTCACCCCGCATGAGCGTGAGGGGTTCGGGGTCCCTGAAAACGGTAACACCAAGGAGAGCAGAGGAAGGAGAGGCGGCTTCTGACTTCTGAGCATCGTACCGCCCCTCGTGGGACAGGGCGGGGGGTTACCACTTTGTCATCTCCCGCCAAGACCCAGGCACACTCTGTGTTTCTCGTTTCGTACAGGTGAGGACGTCTAAATGTCACCTGGATTGGATAAAATAACTAGTAGCTGTTCATGTGTTTCAGGTTCTGATGAATCACCCTTCCATTCTGCTGTCGAAAACTTTGATGCCTAGAGGATAACTTAAAAAGTGGCAGCAGGCCTGGAGAAGCCCAAGCCTCCGTGTCGGGACCAGAGGCCACCTGGCGTCTTCTGGCGTCGTTAAATTCCTGCCTTTTTTAGTGGAATCGCTTTTGTGATTCTGTTTCCTAAAAAGTGCGACTTTATTTTCAATTCTGTTCCACACTCAGCATGGCTGGGGTCCGGATCTGAACCTGACTTTGTCACCTACTGCCTTTGCCAATGTAAACGCTGTGACCACAGACATCTGTGCAGCAGGTGGACGACCAAGACCAGGACGGGCCTGGGACACGTGGGGGCTTATTTCACCGTCACAGCTGAAACCCCTTGAATCGACTCCATGACAGCGGCAAACCGGCTACAAAGGTCATAGGGCGAATTGGGTCGAATAGTTGGAGGCTCCTTCAAGACAATGATTTCTGCGGAAGGATCTAGAAGCCTGGGTAGAAACTCCCCTAAGCAGAGCTGTAGATTTTCTGTGGAGGAAAATGGATGGTTACGTATACAGATAAATAGATTTGAGTAAAAATTAGTAAGTCTGCAACTATATAGCCCTCCATATAGCCCATTACCCAATCTTAAAGGTCAAACAAAGCATTATTCTGGCCAGCTAACAACCAGTGATGATTCTTTCAGGCCAAACCAGGAGCAAAACCCTACCTGCCAGATGTACCAAAGCTTTAGGTCATTGCTTTAAGCCAGTGGTTCTCAACCTTCCTAACACCGCAACCCTTTAATACAGCTCTTCATGGCGTGGTGACCCCCATACAATTATTGTCGTTGCTACTTCATAACTGTAACATTGCTACGGTTATGAATGGTCATGTAAATATCTGATATGTGTTTTCCGATGGTCTTAAGCGACCCCTGTGAAAGGGTCGTTCTACCCCCAAAGGGGTCGTGACCCACAGGTTGAGAACCGCTGCTCTAAGCTATCTGACCTACGGCAGAACAACACTAAGTTACCTCACTGTGGATAGATCTTCTAACCAATCGCCGTTTTAAACTCTGAGAAGTGGACAGAATACTCTGTACCATAAATATAATGGTACTTTCTTTGCAACGATTGAAGTATGCCAGTGTGTACGCATGGCACTAAGCTATGCATCACACAGTCCGAACAAAAACTGGAGACACCGTTTACTAGTGTAGCCGTCTCAAAGGCATCCTGGTCAGTACTCCAGGTCTCGATACTTGGAGTCAGGAAAATTGCGTTATGGCACCGTCAGGAAATCAAGCTGCATAAACAGATTTTGATGTTGAAACTATAAAAATTAGAGTTCAGGTTCTGGCCGATGGAAGAGTAACAGGAGTGTGACATTTCTGGAGACAAGCGACATGCTCCCACGGGCCGTCACGTGGGCCTGCCCCCATGCGGGGGCTGGGGGGGGGGGGGGAAGAGATGTCCGGTTGTCGTGGCGACGCTTCTGCAGCCCCAGAGGTGGCGAGGGGAGGCGGGGGGACCATGGGTGCAGGCTCCCGTCCCTGTTTCAGTGGAGCAGCTCCACTTCTAACTCATTTGTGTGCTAGGGGTGCCAAGCCCTTAAAAAGACCCGGCAGCCAGCACCGCAGAGTGAGATGCTGTCATTGCTACAACTCCCAAGCACCTTGGGAGTTACTGGGAGAGCGAAACACAACATACCTGCAATGTCTTGCCCCAGGTAAGAGCACCAGTGTTTTCTCATGACCTCAATGGCATCCAGGTCATCCTTGGAGATGTCATTATTAATGATCAGGTGAATGCAGGGGATGATCAACTCATTCATCACGCTGATGCCCTCGGTTACGGAGTGGTCATCGTTTGTTTCAAAGAGAGAGGCCGCTCTGGCATTCAGCTCCTGCAGGTAAGAGGCAGAGTGAAAAAGATAAACACCTTTCTTAGGTGATCCTAAAGTATGATACCCACCCCAGACACGCTGATGGGACTGGAATGCAGGGGGGCTGGCCCTGGGGTTTTAATAGCTCCCGAGGTGATTCTAATGCAGCTAATCCTCTGACTCCTCTGACCCACTGGCGTAAATGTAAGTCAAGGTCATGTTTAACACTTGCATCTACCCAAAGGCCTAGGTGAAGGTCTCAATCTCACTGAGCAGCAGAGTCAACTGTAACACATGTGGACCCCAGGCTCCCGTTTCACGGCCTGGGGAGGGCCCTGTGCACCGTCACCCTGTGACAGCTCCTGAGGTGACAGGATGCATTGCAGGTACACAGCCAGCGATGACAACGATGTAAATCACTATTACTGCTACCTGTGGGACCAGAGCTGGACTTTCAAAACATCATCTGCGTTCGGAGATTTAAAAAAATAGAAGCTTGACTAATAAAATTCAGATCCATCAAATCTACAAAGCTGCTTTCCTCTGCCACCCTTAAAACTGATACAGAAATCAAACTATCCATCAGAAATTAGAGCTCTTGGAGCCAATAGACGTCATGACGTAACCGCCTCCATTTGGCACCAACAAGGCCGTGGCAGAAATGGCGGCCCGACTGCCCCCGTGCAGGGCGGTGCTGCCAGGTGTCGGGGACACAACCCTGAGCTCAGTGTGAGGGCAGTTTTCTGAAGGACAAGCACCCTTTAACGCTTGGGAAGGCAGAGGGGGTATGGGTCTGCCTGCCCACGTGGCTGCCACACGCAGGTGGGACGATCACTGGTGGTGTAGGACAATGACATCAGCAGACGGCAGGGCATGTTCTCAGGGTTCACACCTTTTTTAAAAAAAAAACTGGAGTCTTTTAAGTCACCAAAACCCTCATCTTGCAAGGAGCACAGGGAAAACACAGTGTTCCTTCAACACACGTGTACTGCGTGCTTACTACACGCCAGGCACGGGGAAGAGAGCTGAGGAGCTCACAGGCGGGCAGGACGGCAACGCGCCAAGAGCGACAATGCGGGTGTGCACGACGGCAGCAGACGCTCATCCTACCAGGGACCGAGGAAGAACGACATCGCTTTAACTTAAGAGAATCCGTTTCAACGCCGCACTACTCCTGAGAGTCTGGAAAAATCTAAGACCTGCTGGAGATTAAGTCCTACTTCTTCACGGCTTGGAGCGGAAGTCGCGACCGTGGGGCGGTAAGGACCGTGGGGCGGTAAGGACCGTGGGG
>PVJL010010502.1:0-48939 GCA_004026885.1 Lyroderma lyra | reverse complement strand
CCCCCCCCCCCCCCCCCGCTCTGGCCGCCGTCCCCCCACCGCTGGCTGCTGTTGGCCAGCAGGGGCGGCCCGTCCCGGGCTCCTGCTCAGTAAGCCCGAAGCGCTCTATGAACAACTTCCCAACAGCTGCTGTTTATGAATTGGAGCAAATGGCTTCCCTGTTTCTCTTTTTTCCTCACTTCAATAATTTTCAGTTACATTACGATGAATATTTATAGTCCTGGGGCAGCACACAAACATGGCGAACAGGCAGACCGGGGCATTGTTTCACACGTGAGCGCTGCTCTAGCCGGTTTTGGCTGGCTGGCTTTCAGCACGTTCCCCTGATGGACTCGGAAGAGGGTGCAAATTGCCGTCAGTCCCTTCCCCGGTTCTGGCAGGGTGGGCCCTGACGGAGTGCCCGCTGCATGCATGCGCCACACACGGGCGGACACCTAACTCGCCCAAGCGACCCGTCTTGTAGTGTGTCTGCGTCCTCGCTGTGCTTTTGAGTCATTTCAAATACTTAGCTTGAGCAGAGACTCTGACCCTGATAGGAGGGCTCCTTAGGTTTATTTTGTCATTCTCTGCAGGGATTAACGATTTGTGCTTTAAGCGACCAACTGCATTAGAGGCTCCTGCCCAACTAACACGGTAGTCCTGGAATTAAAACGTAAAATCACGGGGAACGTGTTGGTTTTGATTGGCTGGCTTCTTTTAGAGAGAGGTGTGGGGCCCACATTTTACTCTAAAACATCTTTTTCAAAATGTCTCACAATTCCATGTTTTCTTAAATATTATAAAAGTGAGAGGACTTCCTCTAAACGTAACTCCTGAATCGGAGTCTAAAGGAACCCCTCTGCGCGCCGTGGCTCCTGTCCCAGGTAGCTGGCGTGCCCTACTCACGTTTTCTGTTTCCAGTAATGAGTCAGGTAGGTAGGCTACACTTTCCAAACCACTGACTGTATCATATTGGGCCACAGACGAGTCATTGCCTGTTTGGCTATTTGCTTATAAATAAGAGGGATGAAAATTATATGTAAATATGTATATGCATGCATAGTGGATCTATATTGAAGCCTCCCAAAATATTCAAATTCTCCCATTTTCTACCCTCGCGTTATAAAATACCGACTACTGAAATTGGAACCGTATTTATTATGCATGCAGACCCACACTACCGTTGACACCTATGGTTTGTGTGCTCTACACAGAAGGTTGGACTGTAACACAATAAAAAATGAAATAAAAAAGCAATTTGGAGAGGCGTACATTCCTTGCTCTAACTGTAAAAGATGTAAAGAATGATTTTTTTTCTTTGAAAAAAGGAGGTACTCTAACAATTAATGACAAGCTGAAGAATTTAATATTTGATCGAGCCATGTTATTGTTAAAGGAACTAATACCCAGCATCATGTTAAAAGGGATGATCCTGCCACAGAAATGAGAAGCTCTGCAAAGGGTTCCAGGCCTGAAGCAAAGGGCTAAGAATAGACTGAGGTGCCTGTTTTTGCAGAACAACTCACCACAGTGCTTGTCCATTTGTTTTCCATGACAGTGATACATTGTCAAAGGCGTACAGGTAAGCAGCACCTCGCCAAGATAATCGTGGCTGGCAGTGATTGGTATGTAATTTTAGGTGGTTGTGTTGCCTGTGGAGCACTCCCATGAGGAGGCTTTTCTTCCTGTGCAGCGTTTTCCCTTTCCGTGTTGGGACTGTTCCATCTTTATTTCCCTTTTGCCTCCACGTCTGTGATCAACAAGTGTTGAGCTTGTGAGGTGGGCAAACTCGCATTTAACGTGTTTTCTTCGACATTACTCCATCTGCCTAGAGTAAGTGAGAGTTTCATTTTAAGCATGATTTTTTTTAAAAAACAGGAGGGGGCTTTGGGGAAAATCATCATTTGCTGACGGTCCTTTCTGTAGTGACCACAACATTCGGGAAGAAATTCACTTCCGAGGGAATGGGTGCTGCAGAAACGCTATCGGTGTGGACAGTTGTGAGTGCGAAGCTGAGGCCTAGATTGTTCCAAGGTCACACTGGACCTGCTGGGCCTTGGACCCAGGTCTGTGTGACACCACAGACCGACCTCTTAACTAGGTTGCTACACCAGCCTGTCACGGGAATTCCCTTAGAGGCTGGAGGGGAGAAGGGCTCAGTGATAGAAGAGGCCACCCCGAGGTAGTGCGCTCCAGATGCATGAAACGTTCTGGACCAATCTGTTCCTACCAACTGATTCGCCCATTTCCCTGGCTAAACGGGCTGCAGGTGTCCCCACACCAGTCAGAAATTGGGGCAGCGGGGACTGTGAAAGTCCTTTGCATAATACTTATGGCCTACGGGGGTCCAAAAAGTCACAGAAACATACGCAAATGTCACTGTTATCATATAATGTCATGAAAGAAATCTTCAACTTACAGGATATAAAAATGTTTCCAGACTTCATTAGACTAATGGGAAGAAATAGATAAAACTGTGCTTTGATACACTGTGTTATTAAATACTGTATTATTCTTCGATTCCCTTATCTAAGGTGATTAAGTGGCTTTGTTACCTTTTCCGCATCTGTCCTTCCTTGTTCTCTCTCATCTGTCCTGTCATGTTCCTGCCCCAGCAGTTTGTCCGTCTATCTAGCTGTCTCTTCATTTGTTTGACAAGTAGGACTTGTAGTATTTGTTGACCAATTATGGCAGGCAGTGGAGTAAGCACTAGGGAGTCCCTACTAAGTAAGATGGACTTTGAATGCACCCTAAGGGGGCACTGCCTCAATGGAGTTCACAGAAAAGCCCAAGTCTTATTGGACACAGTGAGATAACTGTTAAAATAGGTCAGGGGACTGCGTGGGAAGGTGCGTGGGAAGGTGGGCTCGGGGTGGGGAGGAAGGCACCTAAACGGAGACCTGAAGGTTAGGTGCCGGCTGGCAGTGAGGTGTGCAGGAATGACAGAGAGGTGTTCGTGCAGAGGACGGAAGGTACGCCAAGGCCACGGGGGGGAAGAGGTCGTGGCCTCGTGGAGAAGTGGACGAAGGTCTGTGTGTCTGGCGTCAGCATGTGACGGCTGAGTGGGGACGTGAGTGGGGACCTGAGTGGGGACCTCGGTGAAGATGGGCTCGGAGGAAAGACATCCTTGGAGGCGAAGGCACGAGGGAGGTGCAGAGGGCGGGGCCTGACTTGGCGAGGTGGTGGCAGCCATGGTGAATATCCTGCCTTCTGTTCCTGGGGATGACGGGACCTCAGGACGGGACAGGTGCTGTGCAGTCAGCACGGAACGTTCACCTTGGGAAGGTCCCTGTGAGCAGCGCACGGCAGGCGCGTGGGGAACGCACGACCAAAGGCACAGGGGCCCCTGGGAACGCGCGTGGTCCAGTTGGGAGGTGATGGGGGTAGGAACTGAGCATGTGCAGAGCACGGGCAGAGGAGCATCCTTGCTCAGAAACCAAGGGGTCGTGTGCCAGCCTGTTCCTCAGCCTGACATCCGGGAGGCTTCCCAGCATGGAGCTCCCTCCCTGAAGCGCAGTGGGGACCTGTGGCGGCGTCAGCAGGAGGTCTTCATGGCCTCCTGAAAACACTGCCCGTGGGGTCCTCCAGCCTCCTGGATTGTTCTTGCCGGCCTCGTCTGTCCTGTCTGGCCCTCCGTGTGAACGTGCAAATCTTGTATGAGGTTGGTGTTTCTTAAAGTCCTGTGGGGAAGGCTGATGTCCTGGCCCTGCTACTATGTACTTAGGTGACCGAGATCAAGTTTCCTGCCCTGCTGAGCCTCAGTCTCCTTACTTGTAAAGTGTACATCATCATCATCGTCATCGTCATCATCATCATCGTCACCATATTTATCTTCCAGCTTTAAGACCAAATACTAGTCCATCACAATAAGCTTTACAGTGTCTGGTTGGTTTGACCTGCAGACGGCGGGGCCCATGATTTATAATAGGCACTTCCAGAAAATTCCAAACCATAGTGGAGAAATGGGGTATTAGACCATGTTATTATTTTTTTTTAAAGCCCTCCTACATAAAATTCAAATATTTTGAGATAATATAAACTAAAAATCCTATTACTGGGAAAATGAGTTAGACTTTGTAAAACATTAATGCCAATTGGCCAGCATAGGTTCTAAATTATATTACATGTAAACCTTATTTATTATTTTATTCACATAACCTTATAACTAGAGGTAAGATGTAGTTAAAAATGATTATTGCCCCACTTATCATAAACGCATGCATTTTTAAAAAGCATATTTTCAACAGCACAAAAAGTAACTAATGGCAATTTCTCATGAAAATTACTTTTTGTTCCTGGACAAAGACTTCAGGGCCAATCAAAATCCAATTAATATAAATGGTAATGTAGACCATAATTAAGGATGACAAATAGGTTCCTGTATAATGTTAAATAATGTATTTATAAAAATAAGAACCCAAAATGACACTTAAAAACCTTACCATTAATGTCTAAAGGATGCATGCTGGTGATATTCCTGCCGATTTCTGTGTCACTTTTCTGGGTCCAAGCAACTGACCACAAACGCCTTATGGAACTGTGGATGCTGGGAGAGTGCATCCTGGGGTACCCCTAGGTGCTGCGGGTTTTCACACGCAGATGACTCACTTTAGCAAACTCTTGCTATCCTGTTGCTGTACTGATAGGTTCATGTGGTTCTGAGATTTTCCGGTGGGGCAGGCGGAGACCTCTGAAATGTATGCGGGGCTCCTACAACGTGAAGAGCTGGTGAACACCGCTCATGCACTGGCTGAAGCCAACACCGTGAGCGCTCCCAGAAAGCATTCTGTCCATTCCAAAGCAAGGGTTTACGGGACAAGTGACAAAAGCTCGGGGTACTTTGGGATGACATGCTTAACTGGAAGCCACCATGGGGAAGCAGACAGGGCTGTCGTAGTGCACATACTCAGGGGCACCAGTTCTGCTGCGCTCCACAGACATCACTCAGATGGGAAGCCGTCATTCCCCAAGTAAAGAAGGCAAAAGCCTCGTGCATCCAGACTGTGTAGGGATGACACAGGGATCAGTTTGTTGCTAAAGGGGCTGAGCGTTTGGAAGAAAGGTGTAAATTCATTACACCTGGGTATCAGTAGTTTCTTCTTAAATAGGAGGCATGTGGTAGAGGTACAGCGGCCCTTCTAAGCTTCCGGTATTTCTAATGAGTTATTTAATGTTTTATACTTCTAAATGTGCTGTCTGATCAATAAAGTACGGATAAAAGGTACTGTACAAAGTTGCAGCTTACATTATTAAAGAACACATTTAAACTGATGACTCATTTTTTACTACTTAAAAGTAAAATTCTGTTTCAAGTCACCAGCTGTTTCTTTCATATGTCCCTATTCGAAGGTGATTTTCGAAGGGGTCCCCATATCCAGTGGGGCCTGCTGAAGCCAAGGCCCTAGGCTCAAAAACATTGTGTCTGCCCATCTGACCAGACTGGCCTGCTTGGATGGCTGTGGGCTGTGGGCTCCCTGCTTTCGGTAGGCACCTGGGGGTGTTGAGGGCAGTATTGAATCAGATCTTCTGACTGCAGAGAAAGCCTGGCTGTACCAGAGTCAGCTGGCAGGATTTCCCTTGTCAGGAGTAAGAATAAAAATACCTCATTCCTCTCTACCATGTGAGGAGTCAGGTGACAAGGTCACTGGATCCATCTAGTTGATTCACCGCAGGCAGTCAGAGGTTAGGTGAGCTTGGTTCTTTGCATTGCTTGGGGAGGAAGAGGTCTTGTTAAATAACTTGTGATTTAAATTGCAGACTGTCTTGGGAGTACTAGTAACCCCTTGAAGCACATGCTTCTCAGAGGCTTTGGTAGGTAGATCTGGAAAAATGGACAGAGTTGCGAGGCGTAATTTGCCGTGAACTGTAACAATTAACTAAAATTTTATTTTTAAATGACACCTGTGGCATCGCTAGGGTCTATCCTTATTAAGATAAAATAAAATAAAATAAAAAACCAAAACCAACAAACAAAAAACCACAGAGCCCATTCCGAACTCCATGAAGAACTCCACCAGTGATATCTCCACTTCCCCGGGTTTCCTCTCAGCGTGGGGTGACTCAGCCAGCAGGAGTGTGATGGCGTCGCAGATGTTCCTGGGCTTGCAGAGCTGCTTATTGCTTATCTCAATGATACTTTAATACGCACACGCAACTGTTCACCCTGTTTTATGGCTGTCAGAATTTTGCTTCATATTTAACTCATGCAAGTTTGGGAGCAGATGTATTACTGACTTAGCTTCACTTTCTCCCTCGCTGCGCTGCCCGGCAAAGCGATGCGCTGCCCAGGGTATTAGCCGCATCTGGACCGACTGTTGGAATCGGGTCGTTCATCTGTCTGTCAGTTCCCGCCCGCTCCGTAGCCCGGTGAGCTTCACCCTCCATTGTTAAGACCAGGAGCTCAAAATCCGATTCCAGGCTCCTGAGCAGAAATGTCCGTGGTGCTTGACAGTGAACACGTGTAGGAGCCCCACGTTCCCCCTTTGCATCAGGTACGACTTTACAGGAACCCTTTCTTCAGCCATCATCTTCTCATGAGGCTTTGCTTTCTGATCTGGCTCAGGGCGCTGAGCAAGGCTTTGGGAGCTGGTGCACAGAGCTTCGAGTTTCCACTCACCCCAACTTGGCTTTGCGATGCTGCTTAATGCACTTACACTTCGATCTGGTCCCTTCCTGTCATCTGGCCTCATCCTGAGCTGCCACTCAATCTCACTTTAGTCACACTGACCTTTAAATTATTTTAGCGGGACAAGTTGCAAGGATGTGTCTGGGAGTGGGCCGAAGCCTCAGCCTGCGAGGGGGCTGGCACACCTGGGCAAGTCACCTTGAGTGGCATGAGCCGGAAACGAGGCTGTTGAAAATTACCTCCACCTGCTAGAAAGTCAGTCTCCACCCCACCCACGCCCCCCCCCCCCCAGCCAGGATGAGGCAGGAGGCCATTAAAATAAAAAAACCAAAAAATAAGTGAGACCCTCAAACAAGAGACCCTTCCAGATCATCCGCTGCAATTCTTACTCAAAAAACAATATGGTCAACAGCTGCGAAACTTCAAGGGGACAGTTTAAGCCAAAAAGTCACAACTTGGACCAAATAGTGAGGCTCAGATTCAGCTGTACTGACCTAAATGTGAAGTGCTACCTGGACATTAAATGTTGTTGTTGCAAGCCAACAAGATTTAGGGGTTGTTTTACACAATAGTAAATATTTTCCTAAGCTAACTAACATCTTAGCCCAATGTCAGTCCCAAGTAGGTTAGTACATAAATAGTGATTATTTTGGAGAGTCATTTTTTGAGGACACTTTTTTCAGTGTCAAATGTTCTCTTAATTTGTGACACACACCTGAACCTATATACAGAATAAAAATAATAGCTAACATTTATCAAGCATTTATAATAATTTAAGAACTTTTATTATAAGCATTAACCATTTAATCCTCAAAAACTTTGCGAAACCAACTAGAAACTATGATATCCTTCTCACAGATGCGGGAACTAAGGCTCAGACCATGTAGATCACATGCTTCAAGGCCAGACAACTAACTGCCAGGTTACAGCGCCAGAATTGGAGCCCAAGTGTCCTGGGCTCAGAGTCCCTTTTTCACCACTGTTCTCCGTCGTGTCTCATACATACAACGTGCAGACACAAAACACCTATAAAGTGCTAGAAGAATGCATAGCATTGATTGAATACAGTTCGGTTTCATTATATGGAAAATGGAAGGATGAACTGTATTGAGGTTTTTCCCATATCTCAAGTTCTGTCATTTAACTCCATTTTCCCCTGTCAGATAAGTGATTCAGGCATGAAAAGCATCAGCCTCATTCGTCAGAACCTTCTACGTGCGGCCCTGCCGGTGGGGGAGGGGGCCTCAATGGTGCAAACGCTCTGATGCTGAGAAAGCCTGCCTCCACGAGCGCTGTTCTCAGAGCGATGGCTCCCCACACCCCTTTATTTAATGATGTACCAAAGGTTCTAGGGGGCCTGCAGTAAACACTCAAACAGCTGCCCTGAAATTGGTTGGGTGACCCAGGGGTTTGAGATTTCTAAGTTCTTTACATTCGCTCCTACGAAGGTTTGTGCTTCCGGTTTGTTTGAAGGTGTAGCGTGCGAATATGCACACCTTCTGAACGACTTGGGGAGTAGATGGACAGCTGAAGGGATGTGAGAGTTGTTGGAAGCGTGAGCTCTGCGTTACCCAGATCCGGTTTCACATCCCAGCTCTGTCCCTGTGTGATTCCGAGGCGTTGCTCACCGTCTCTAAGTTTCGGCTCCTCATCCATAAATGGAACATGCTGGATTCATGCTGAATTCTTAGCTCATGGGGTTAGTTACTATGAAAAATTCATGTTGTCATTACCTAGCTTATAATAAATGCCCAATAAATTAATAAAGTAGCTATGATTTATAATGAATTATTAATGAAGGAACAAATCTCTTGAAAGGATAATTCCACATTATACTATGCTGGCGAGGTACTTATTAACCCAGCTATCGCCCAAAGAACTTTTCCGGATTGATACTATCGCGACGTTACTGCACGGAAACCGGCTTCCCCCTGAAGCTGTCAGCACCATGTGGTACACGGGCGAGGCCCAGCGTGCCCCACTGTGATTCCGCATGGCCTCTAAGCAGGGCCTGGACCACGGGGTATACCAAGGGAGAAAGCGTGTCAGCAGGTGCGGCAGAGACACGGAAACAGAGCAAAACAAACAGATTTTATAAATACAAAGTCAAAACCAAACCCCTCTGGCAATTGTGTGACTTAGGCCGTGAATCTGTCTCAGTCAGTGACCCAGAGAGTATTGGCATAAAGATTGCAAATTCAGCAAAGACCTAAACCGCTGTAGGAAACACTGTGTTTTTATCAGATAACTTTCTTTCTTGGACTTCTTGCAAACAAAATGAATTCTTCCCTGAGCGAGGCAAACCAAGTATTGTACTTTACGAAGATAGGATCGATGTGCGATTCCTAGCGTCACGGAAACACGAGACACAACTTGACTGTAAAATTGACAGTGCAGAATTACGATGCAAATGCGTTTTCTTTGGCTCCTGGTTAGCATTAACCTAGACAGGGCACGTACTTGGTAGAAAGCCACAGAAATGGACTCTGGCTAAGTGGGGTTGAAAACAATACCTCCTTTGATGTGAAGGCTTCGCTGCTCAAGGATGTACCCAGGTCTCAGAAAAGACAGATATCAACACCAGGAATCTAGAAGGCACAGACGGATGACCAGTCATTTCTGGTCCCCTCAGAGGTGACGAAATAGCTCCCAGGGATTCCAGTCTTGAATCACTCCGCTTAAAATTCAGGCGTTGGGGGAAAACTGATCTCCCTTCCCCTTGACTAACAGTGTTCAAAATGAGGAGGAGATGTTCCCCACATCGGGGCTCCCCATAAGCCTCCAGAAATTATTGCAGCAAGATGTTAGCTAAAATCTTGCTTTTAGCTCCTTGAGACTCATGTTGGATCCTTAACTTACAAAACTGTGGGATTTGTGATGTGTTAAGCCCCTACATTTGTGGTAACTTGTTATGGCAACAATACAAAACAAACGCAATCTTTTTTTTTTTTTTTTTGGTGTAAAAACATGCCCCAACTATTGCGCGTGACACACTTACATTAAAAAAGACAACAGGCACCGAGTACGCTCATACCCGCACATGAGGATGAGGTCACCAATGCCAGATATGCCAGAGATGGTGGCTCTGTGTTTGTGTAGGTTCTCTGTTTCCCTGTTTGGAATCCATTTATCATAGGGCCCATTGAATTAACCAACTTTTATTTTCTATTTTCTTGATGCTTTTGCATTTGGGGGCCTGAGGGACCCCGGGAGAGACGCCTGCCCACCCAGGGTTAGCCAGTGGATTCTTAGTCAGCAGGAGATTCAACCAGGAGCACGTCTGTCATGTACCATCTCACCAACCCCAGATCTCAGCCCCAAACAGCTCCTGTCTGACTCTCACATGCCAAGCCAGTACTCCCCCTGCCCTATCCATCCCAGGGCCAGGGACCAGACGACAAGGACTAGTCCCCGTGCTCCCAGGCCCACCAGAGCAATTCCAGCTAGCCAATCCTAAACTGTTTACCTGTGCCTCCTGGCCTTTCCCACAGGGACCCCAGCAGGGGCTTGGGACGAGACTCTGCCCTCACTCCTGTCTTCTGGAAGTCTTGTGACCATCCTGATGCTGTCTCTATGACCCAGTGTGGCACAGTATGTCCCCTTCTCTTGGGAAATGTTAAGTAACAAGTTCTTTCCTGGACATTGACCTCTCCGTGTCATCAGTCAGACGCACTATGCATTAACCCTTTCACTGTGTTCATTGACTCTTAAGTTTTTTTTTTCAAAATGTGTCAAAAGCCACAAAAATTAAAAAGTTGATATTTTGACTATACATTTAATAATAACATTTTGAGCTACTTTATACATAAATGACATTATTTATTTTAAATGTTTGTTATGTGATAACAAATTTACCATTATATTGAATTTTAGCAAAAAATTCAGAAGTTTCTGAGCTCATGGGGCCAACTTAAACGGCGTAGTCAGCAGATGGAAATGCTCTTTCAGATACATCCAAATGTCACAGCAAAAGGGACGAATAGTAGGTAGAGCTTTCGAGCAGTAACAGACCTGATTCTGCCTGGTTCTGAGAAAACCCGTCTCTGGTGTACATGCACTTCATGTTGGAGGGGAGTACAAAGAAAAGTGTGGGTGCTGTGTGCCCCTTGTTTGCACACCATCGCCCCACGGGTTCTACCTGAACCCAGGTGAGGTAGGACGCAAGGGGAATGGAGGCAGGTGAGCACCTGACCCCCGGGGGTAGGCCTGTGGCGGCACAGGAAGTGGGAGGGATCGTAGTGGTTTCACAGGGGCCCTGGGACGAGCATGACCAGCAGTCTTGGGACAGGAAGAGAGCTGAACGGGCATTGCTGGTGTCAGAGGCGACCTGGACAACGTCCCAGTGGTGGCTACGAGGTCACACTGGTTAGACCCTTCAGGTGGCAGAGGCCCCTCTGGTGAGGAGGTAGAAGTGCGTGTGGCCGGCTTACCTTGCTCATGGACGCGCCCCGAAGGCCCTGCTCCACGTGGGTCTGATGGGGAAGGGGACCAGCGTGAAACTGCGAGCCCCCGCGCTCTGCACCTCGGCTCCCCGTTACTGACAGGAGCCGGCTCGGAGCTGGAACGAGCTGGGAGACGCGCTGGGACTCGTGCCACGTCGCGTGTCTGTCCGAGAAAGGATCAGCACGCAGGATCGGACGAGAGGCCGTGGGAGCAGAGATGTCCCTCTCTTCATGACGGTGTCTGCTCGAGTCCGGCAGTTTTTATATGATGGCTGTCCGGAAAGGATCCATGCACGTAACCACTCTCATTATATTCACAATGGCTGGATTTTTCCTGGACAGGCCTTGCATATCAGGTAAACAACAGGGTAATTTGTAGACCAAGGAAACCCTGCTAGTAAGACAGTGTCGTTGCAGAGTAGATACAGTAATTCAAAACACTGAGGAAGAGAATTAACATTGAAAGTTCAATTATTGACATATTATTCAGTAAAGGGGAAAGTAGACATAATCACAATGAACCCTGATGAGATGAACACAGTAACGGTGCCAGCAGGAACACTGAAACAACCAGCATTAGCATGGCTGGTGTCTCCAAGGAGCAGATACTCTTCCAGGAGCAGAGAGAATGCATTGGAGGATGTGACAGCATAACATGGGAGAGCTCACCTGAAATACAGAAGAGCCACACCTGCACATCAGCGAGCACACACTGGTCCAGAAGCAGGTTCAATCCTTCAGGTTTCTGGGCAGAAAGAGAAAATCGTGTGCTGGAGGGAGACATCGGCCAGCCTCAGATCTTTCTGTGAAAACATCCGATGCCAGAAGACAGAAAGCAAGGTCGATGGCATTTTGACAGAGACTGACCACGCAAGGAAAGACGACCTGGCTGAGTTGCTTTCATTCCTGATGGTCACCGAGACATTATCCCACATCAGACACGTCAGGGAATGTAGTCTGTTCGTCTGTGAGCCCTTGTTGGGGGAAAAGTATCTTGAAAACCAAAGCCGACTGGTCGAGAGACTGGTCAGACTGAAATTCAGGGATGACTGGTCAGGGATGGAGCACTGACTGCATTTAACATCAAGGTGATCTCTTTTCAATAGAGGAGAGTAACTCAGGCCATGTCCATTGTCCCCCCTTAGATGGTGCTGAGTTGTGACAGCCAGGCCTTTTCCCCCAGCATCCCTCGGTTTGGAGTGTGCGAACTCCCTGCTGCCGAGGAGGGCTCAGAAGCCAGAGACGAGGCGCAGGCACACTCCTGACTCCGGCCCCACGCTTGCAGGCCCCCAGGGGGTCCTGGGGTTTTGCGTCAAGACGCTCCAGGAGGGAATCAGGAGAGGGCAGTTTCACACCAGGGTCAGGGGCGTCCCATTTGTCGTCTTGGTGGACATGGGAGCAGGGTGCGGCTCTGGAGTCAGCAGTTGTGATGGCCGTGATGCTCTGCTATCTGTGTCTGCCCCTGGCTGCAGTTGGCCATGACAGTCCAACTTCCCTGGGAGGGGTAGAGGCAGTCACTGTCACTGTCACGTGTTATTCTAAAGCAGTGTTTCTCGGCCTCGTGACTGTTGACATTTTGAGTGAAGTAATTATTCTGTCCTGGGGGCCTGTACGATGTAGGATGGTGAGCCTCTACCCGTGAGATGCCCTCAGCGCCTGTCTCCCTCCCCCGCTGTGACAGCCAGAAGTGTCTCCAGAGGTTCCCAAACGTCCCCTGGGGCCCCAAACCAATTCCTGTTGAGAACCGCTCACTTAACAACTCCGCAGCCCGTTCGCAGCCTGTCTGTCCTTTCGTCGGCTCGGTTATGCCCTGTGTAAGATTTGGAAAGTGGGAGGAGGTTTCCAGAACTCCCGTGGCGCAAGCTCCTGGAGCAAGGGGCCCAGCGGGGCTTTCCGTTCGCGGCAGCGCAGGGCTCGGCTTGGGGAGACGGCATGGCCGGGTGTGTGGCATGAGGAGCGCCTACTGTCACCCCAAGTCCTCGCTGTACGTGTCTTGTCGGACCCCTGGTGCAGGTCTTGGGGGGTGGGGGGTGGGAAGCACATGCAGCAGAAGCACCTTCTGGGCCGAGTCACGGTGGAGGAGGAGGAGGAGGACCCTGAGAGGTCCAGCTCTTGTATTTTGACAAAAAAAAACATAAAATTACCATTTCTTAGGCTACTTCCCTCTCCTTTTCCCTCTATTGAAGTTTGGGCCGACTTTTCACAGTGCCACTTTTCAGATGACGAATTATAACACGCGATCCTTGTAGAAAATCTGAAAATACATGAACAACACGACAAACACGACCTGCAGCCTCACCGGCCCCAGCAAACCTGATGTTTACGTCCCACGGGACCGCCCGTGCGTGTTTCCCTCCGTGTGTCTGCACGCCGGCTTGCCGACCTTGGCGATTATGCGCTTTTTGAAACAAAATTGCCGTGTTCGTGTGCACCTCCAGGTTCCATCTTGCTTCTCCACCTGGCTGTGTCTCACGTGATGTTCCACTCAACGGCGTCACGAAAAACCGTGAGTTTTCTGGGTTCGTGCTTCCTAGGGCTGATGTGTCCGCCCCGTCTGCGCCTTTCCTTCGCTCCACGTATTTACGACAGCCTTTGGCTTAGGACACGAAGCTCAACCAAAAACGGTCGCTGCCCTGGGGGAACTTTTCCCTCGGGGACACGTAAGAAACAAATCATCTCGGTGCCGTTTTCATTGCCACCCCTGCCACGAACACAGCTTCTCGGCCGCTTCTTAAAAATGGGCGTTCAGGTCCTGATTGCACAAGGAGACGATTCCAGCAGGAACCCGGAGAGCTCAGGCAGACGCGCGACGCGGACGGATGTCACCCAGCCAGTGAGCTGCTGCCATCCATCGGAGGGGAAGGACAGGGTGCCCTAGCAGCAGAGGGCAGGAGTCACTGGGAGGAGAGCTGGGACAGTGACCCCAGGCCCCGTGCGGTCATTGATGTCCCCGGCCAGGCCCCAGAGAGGCTGCCAAGCAAAAGAGTTGCAGGAGAAGGGCCAACAAGTGGCACCAGCTGGCGGAATGCATTTCATGCAGAATGTCACCCGTTGGTGCCGAATTCAACGCCTGCACCATTTCTTAGGAGCGGGCTGGTGGCAGGAGGGACCCGCCCCTGCCCCCAGCATGCGCCGAAACGCTTGACCTGGGCTCACCAGCCGTGAAAGGAGTTCTGGGGCCAAAACCCCGAGGGTGGGGAGCACTGTGCAAATCTTCGATTCTTGTGTCCGGGGTTTAAGTCGGCTAAACAGCAGTGCACCTGGCTCTCACTGTTGTCATGACACTGTGGCTCCAAAGTCCCCTAACGAGTACCCGTGTCTGTGAGGAAGAGCCGTGCACACTTCACACGGGTCCACGCGGGCGGGCCACGTGGTCCAGGTCACGCGCCCCTTCGGGCCTGCTCAGCCCACCTGCACGCTCGCACTGCGGGCGCCCAGCTTCCTGTGGGAATGGCCCCCGTGGAGGCTCCTGTTCTTGGGGGCCTAACGTTTCTGTGGGTTTCCCTCCTACGGGGACGAGAGCCGGACTTGAACGTCATGCCGCTCCCTGTGGTAGCAGGCACCACGGATCCGGTCCCCCGGGGGTGCCGGTGACAGCTCGGCGGGCATGACGGCTGGGCACGAACGTAAGCGTTTACGAGGAGACAGCCCGGCACCTCAGAACGTAAGTGTCTGCTGGAAGTCAGCCTTGTGCATTCCCGATTCCCAACGTCTGTTCCTGAAAAATGAGCCATCGACAAAGATGGAAATACTGCTGTTCTCGTACGGGTGGACACCGCCTCCTGGACAGCCACCGGGGTTTCCCCTCGAGCTGTGTGAGCGACCTGTTCACCTGCAGTTTCCAAAAGGGAAACGGCACCGAGAGCAAAACGTGCTCGGGCACGAGCTCATTGGCCACGTTCAGGACTCGGTGGGACGTACCCAGTTAGACTAAGGTGCCTACACAGAAGCTCACGTTCACCAGGCAAAGTGAGTTCGGGGTGTTGGCTGCGGATAAATCTCTGAAGGACTGTCTGAGGTGTGTCATGTCGCTGTGACCACATGGCCAACGCCCTCTCCTGTGGAATAGCTTGACGTGCCTTCGGGGCCAGCGTGTGAAATCCCTAACCCTCACCCCGTGGACTTAGGAGGCGAACCAGGGCTCCCCTGTGCAGGCCGCTGACCTGTCTGTTGCGGGCGGCCCTTTCGGCACTAATAATCATTTTCTTCTTCCCTGATTGCGTCCCAGTCCCGAGATTACTGTAAGGTTTTTGGCGGCTTATTTCCCTTGAGTAGTTGGTGGTTAGAAAACCAATGGGGAATGAGTCATCTTTAAAATTTTAAAACTACCCTTTTTGACTCCCTCATTGTGGCCCACTGTGTTTTTCGAGCCTAGGTGTTAGAAGAGGGTTTGCAGTGTTTGTAACTTGAACCTCTAACTGATGAGCTCTTAAAGGTACGCTAATCACCAGCACACTATTCATACTGCACTGTGAGGATTTTCTCTCCAACTTTTATTCTAGGCCAAAGGAAAAAAAAATGCTCTTAAAAGTACTATTCAACAACTTCAGTCAGCAGGCAGGCCAGGCTGGGACTCGGGCCGCTGACGTTGATGTGTAGACGGTAGTGTTATAATAAGTTATGTGCTACAGGAAATGCCCAACTTGCCAATTTTTAAATGTTAATGGCTTTATGGTGAAGATGAAAAGTTTATGCATCCCACCAAGGGACTGCCGAATCCCCGGGCATGAGAATGCCTTGATTACCTAATGAGTCATTTTTATTTCTTTTTAAATTATAGGTATTTATGAACTTTTCTAAATTTAAAAGCAAAAACTTTCTGGAATTTTGTATATGACAATTGAGCCTAAAAGACTCAACTTGATATGCTAGATTTACAGATTTTCAGGGGAGACTGATTTTTCTGTTGGTCCTAAAGGAAAAAATGAACCAAAATAAAAATTTTTTAATGTGGTAAAATTTATTGGTCTTTTCCTTATTCTTTCTTTTTATTACTAGTTTCAGGTGTACAAAATAACATAATGATTAGACATTTTTATACCTCAAAAAGTGATAATCCCAGTAAGTCTCTCACCCATCTCATAATGTACATAGTTATTACAATATTATTCACTATATTTCTTATGCTGTACTTTATATCCCATCACTATATATTTTTCATTATAGTTGACATTCAATCTTATTTTATATTAGTTTCAGGTGTACAACGCAGTGGTTAGGCATTTGCCATATTTTTTTGTGTATAAGATGCCCCCATGTATAAGATGACCCCTACTTTTGTGCCCCAACATTAATAAATCAGTATCAACTGGTTACTCGCGGGTATAAGAGGACCCCCAATTTTTGGGTCTAACAATTTAGACAAAAGGATCGTCTTATACATGAAGAAGTACCGTATTTAACTTAGGAAGTGATCCTCCCGATGAGTCTAGTGCCCACCTGACACCATCCGTGGTTTTTACAGTATTACTGACTGTACCCCCACACTGTACTTTACACACACGACTATTTTGTAACTACCAGTTTGTACTTCCTAACCCCTTCACCTTTCTCACTTGTCCCCCCAAACCCTCTCCCATCCGGCAACCATCAGTGTGCTCTCTGTGTCTATGAGTCTATTTCTGTTCTATTTGTTCGTTTATTCTGTTCTTTAGATTCCACATATAAGTGAGATCATGTGGCATTTGTCTTTCTCAGTCTGACTTACTTCACTTAGCGTCATACCCTCCAGGCCCATCCATGCTGTCACAAATGGTGAGGCTTCATTCCTCTTTACAGCGGAGTGCTACTCCATCGTGTATGTGCCCCACCTTTGCATGATGCAGCCGTCTGTTGATAGGCACTTGGGTTGTTTCCATGTCATGGCTGTTGTGAATAGTGCTGCAGGAAACACAGGGGTGCGTGTGTCTTTTTAAATGAGTGATTTGGATTTCACTGGGTAAATACTCTCAGTTCCTTTCCTGGGTACCTCCCTAAGAAAAATAAAGCTTAAGTCTACACTGGGACTTGTACAGATATTCATAGTAGCATTATTTGGGGTCTTATGTATCCCAACCCCCAACCCCAGTTCAAGGCCAGATATGTGTTTGCTTACAAAGGTTCTCCATCTGAAGGAACTGTTGTCGTAAAGGACTTTGAAGACTGCGTGAAGTCAACTGGTAGGGCTGTGGTTAATGTTACTTCTTCAAATAGGTGCTATGAATAATTCGGCTTTTGTTGGATTATGTAACGTGTTAGCCAGAAAACATTAGGATTTAAAGGTAAAAGTTCCTAACGTACATCTACAGCATACGTCTTGGATATGCAATGCCTTTTTCATTAATGTAAAAATGCGGTTTTTGATCAGAAGTGTTGTGGTCGTTGCTAAACATCCCAAACACCTCAGAGATGCCCAAATTTGCACTTACATCTTGCTAAATACGTAAAATAGCCCATATTTTCAGTGATTTAAACTGAAGTTAGGATTTGGGGTAAAATCTTCATCAGGCCCTTCTGTATGAAATAATGAGAAAAAAGTGAGTATCATTTACAGTCAACTATATGCTAGCATAATGAATCTCCCATCCTATGAAATACAGTGAGCCATTATTTAACATGAAGGATGAGGAACGTTCAGTGACAACGACATACAGACTTGATCTAGAGCTTCTTTTAATTTCTTTCCTCACAGCTGGGCCTCCAGGCAACAGTGGCAGTTTTGTAAATGCTGGTGTGCTCTCAGTGGGGACTTGCACAAAACGGAGGAGTCGCGACTTGCACCGTTAGTTTGAACTCAGGGGTCTGATCTGGTCTCCTCTGTCACATAATTCTCGTGTTATGTTAATAGAAGTTGTGCCTAATGATCAGGGACAAAGGAGATTTCTAAATTACAGTCTCTTCTGGAAGAGTTATGAGTGCAACACCGGGGGACATAGAGAAGGCAACTCTTGGAATGTTGAGGCAAAAATACGTCCTCCGGTGGAGGGTTATATTTTATCCATAACTGAGTCATTTTGACTCAAGTGACCTATATTGAGAAATAGATTTAATAGTGGGAAGACTGGCATGATGGATCCCTGCCAGGCAGGAACAGAAAGTTCAGGGTATTAGCAGTAACTGGAGGGATAGAGGACGTGGTGTTATTCCCAGAATCATCAGGAAGAGAAAACTAATAGAAAACACAGCGTGCGCTGTTTCCCACCCCCACCTTCCGGGCGTCTCCTTGGATGGAGGTTTTGCTTCCGATTCCTCCGTGGAAACTGTCAGTGTTTGAGAGGCTCTGGTCTGGTGAGAAATAGACCCGAAGCTCTTGTTATTTTTGTAGCCATCGCCCTGCACTCAGTATCTAATTCTCTGAAGCACATTTGTCAGTGTTCTAAGAAAATTGGCTGCTTCATCTGGGACAGAACCAGCATGCCCAGTACTCGTCCAGTTTGGAGTCTGGATGACAGTGTCCGCTCGCCCTCAGGAGCCAGCAAAGGATCGAAGAGTCCCTTCCCCGTGGACTCACTCCTCTGGGGAGGAGGAGGTCTTGGCTCTCCTCCCGCCCCTCCCTCTCCTGCCCTCTCCCCTCAGCCCTGCCATGTCCGCCTTCGCCCTCCCTCTCCCCCTGCCTCCCACGTTAGTTCCTGTAACATTGCTAAAAAAATCTGCCCCAGATAGCAAGCGCTTTGTGATTTTTGTGTTAGAAAATGCACCCAGAACTTAATCTGATTAGGAAAAAAAAGAACTGAAGTTTCAATTTCTTATCATAACTTGCTACTCTATTTTTGACTTTGTCTTCAGAATTTAGCATCATCTGAAATAGGTGGTAAAACACAGCAAGCGAAAAACAAACAAACAAACAAATCCAGACTGAAAACGGTTTCGAAAGTTTAAGGACTGCATGACTGATTTTTTCCTGTACCGGAGGCTGAAACGGATTTAGATGTATTTGTGGCACATTACACCATTCTTTCCCCCATTACACTATTTTTAAGGCTAATTTCAAGAAGATGGAGCATCAGGCTGCAAACCTTCCTCAGAAAAATGCAGAGTCCTTAGTCGTATAAACTTGGCTTCTGAGTAAGCGTGGCCTTTGACCTTTGAACTCAGGACTCCATCACCTCCTGCATGACCCATCTAGTTCTGGGCTTTGGTCTGTAGCTCAGCTTCTGACACTGGGTACCACAGCCGCTTCCCTTTAGCATCTCGTTGGGTTTTTTTACTTAGGAAGTAGCTTAATTCCTCATATAGGCGTTCTTAGAAAATGTAAGACATGCTAATACCACTAAGGCAATAAAATGCTTTTTTTAAAGAAGGAATTATACCTTTAAGGAACTTGATGCAAATCGAAGCCCAATTCTTCCTGCCCTGTCACATTTTGGGGTGATTTTATTTAAATCAAATGCCTACTGCAGGACTTAGCACGTAGTATGAATTCATCAGATGTTGGTTTAAATACAGGGGAGAAAAACGGCCTCAAACGCAGCTCAACTTTCCGCAGTCACACCCTAACTTTTCTCAGTGAAATGAATAAAAATTGTAAGTCACATATAAAATCTGAAGGTGTATCCGTCTTCTAGACGCGGGACAGAAGTGGTCATGGGCACTCTGTAGCATTAACCTCTGTGTTCCTTGGCCTGGCTTGTATTGTTTCAGGTTCTCTCTTAAAATCTGGGTATATTGACGTGATAAACTAATGCAAAGGAATGCAAAATGCCCAGGGGCAGGGAGGAGAGCCAATACATACACGCACGTGCGTGCACACAAATACACGCACTCATACATTGGTGTGTGTACATATATACTGTGTATGCAAACAGGTTCAGTATCTCTGAAAAGGTATCTCAGACACTGGTTATGAGATTGCCTTGAGAAGGAGACAGGGCAAGAATAGCCATTTAATTTTCACTATTGGTGCCTGTTTAAAAGTAAAAAGTAGGTTAGAAGCACCTTTTCCTGTGTATTTGCACTACTAAGCTGATATTAAAGCTGATCTCAACTCGATGTCTCCTAGTTACACATCAAATCTGAAATAATGGGTTTACCCCAATACCGTGGTGAGAATCCCTTTTACTTATGGTCACTAAGTAATTTATTCCTAGTGCGCTGGAACGACTGGATTACATTATCACTTGGCTTTGTCACTGTCTGTCTGCATTGCAAAAGAAATGTAGCAAATTCTGATGTGAGTCCACAACAGACAGCTTCCTAAAACCACCTATAGACATTTGTGACTACATGTGTCTCATGGGAATCTTGTGGAACTTCTGGACATGTCACATGATATGTGGGAATACGACACTCAGTCTGAACCTCAGATTGCAACCGGAATGCTAGGGTTAAAAGATGGTTGTGAAGCACTGGCGAGAGAACACGTTCTGTGCCATTAAGCATGACGACTGACAAAACCCCAGACACGAGTGACTTCACTAACAAGCCTTCACTCAGATGACGAGCCTGCGGCCGGGGCTGGCGTGGGCCACTCTCCCTCTGGCGTTCACGGTCGTCGGTGGTGACCGCAGCAGAGCTGCAGGCCGGCTCTGCTCGTTAGTGGGGGCGTCACGTGTGTCTGGGGCCTCCGCTGGTACAGTTAGGCTGACTGGTCTCTGACCCAGGCTGTCGCCCCTCCTCCGGCAGGCTCGGGATTTGTTCCGAGTCCCCGTAAACAAAGGGACAGCTTACGGGGCCACTCGAAGCCGAGCCAGCCATGGGCCCTCTGCCCCTCTCGCCGCGTTCTCTTGGCCAGCCCGGCTGCCAGGGGCTGGGAAGCAGACCCGCCTGTGTTTGCGGGTCCTTCAGAGCCGTGATGAGTCCTGGATGGGGGGCCCCTGAGGACACATGCTCCTGAGCTTTAGGGAAAAGATCCCAAGTTGGGTGAAATGTAAATAATTAAAATTAAAAAAAAAAAATCCAAACAGTTCGAAAAAGAGTAATCAGTTTTAAGTTAACTTTGCTTTGGCAATGTGTCATCGTAATTTCATGTCTCTTACTTGTTTTCCTTTTCCATCATCGTCATCATCATCATCATCATCACCGTCATAATGGCCATAGTTTACTGAGTAGTCACCAGGTCCCAAGTACTGCACACTCCTGAGGTATTTTATATACATTCATCTCTCATTTTTACCATGACGGTGTAAGCTGGCGATCATTCCCATTTTTCAGACAAGGAAACTAAAGTTCATCAGTACACGCTGAGCGGCAGATCCATCCCTCCATGTGTGGCCATGAAAATTCAAGCCTTTCCGTAGCTCTGTAGAGTCCCATATCTGCAATTAATTTTTGTGAATTCAACTATGGGTGCGGCACCTTGGAGCCGGGAGCAGAGGTCGGAAGGGAATGGAAGAGAGAAGAATGTCAAGGATAGGGGTAACCCAGCGAGCCCGTCCCCCAGGAGCTCTGAGCGGGGTCCTGCAGGTCAGCTGGTACGTCGTCCGGGTGCCTCCGAGGCTGACGTGATTCTGATATTTTTGTTTCCTTTAATAATATGGCTCCAAATGCAAGCCAGCTCCTCTGTCTCATGTTTAATTCATGAAAGAAAGTGATCTAATTAGTACTTGAGACAAAATAATCTACCTTGTATGGACTATGAGCTTAAATTCAGTGTCTGGTATGCCACATTATTGGATAATTTTCAAGGACAATTTGACTCTAACACACTTTTCATTTTAAGGGCAAAGAGTTCTGACCTTGAACTTCAATTGGATGCCAATTCAGTTAACGATGCTGTATTGTCTGGAGGAGTGGATTTTAATGTTTGTGTAAAAAAAAGTCTTTCTGAAGTGGAGCATAGGGTATTTAGTCTGCCACCTTCAGGTGTGCTGATCTAGTTAAAAGCACATCAGAAAAAGCAGTGACATAGCTGTGACAGTGCTCTTGCAGTGCTGTGAGGCAGTCGTCATCCACTTGGTAGAAGACTTAGGTTTTGCATCACGTGTTACGAATGAATCACTAGTTAATTTATCATAACTCTTCTGCAAGGACGATGACACTTTGTTATTAAGCGCACTTAACGGCTTATTATCATAAAGTTAACGTGACAAACAGTATGTGAAGTGAGGTGAGCAAACAAAATTATCTTAGCACGAGCATCTCATGTTATAATGCTCATTTTCTGAAATACAACTTACTTGGAGAGATGCGCACGTGCAGTGCCACGGCCGAACGTATCTTCACGCACTGTGCACACTCGGACAGCAGCTACGACTGAGCAGGTCGGGAGCCCTCAGTTCCCCCTCAGACACGACGCCTGGGAGGAGCCGCTGTCCCGATTGTGACGTGGGACAGTGCGGCCTCATTTGGCCTGCGTTGTACTGCGTTTACTGGGACCCTTCGGTGCGGACCTGGGGGTGCGTGTGACCTCCGTTATTCAGCAGCGACTGTGTCGGTCGATGAGGGAGGCTGCGTGCCGTTGTCGGTGGCTCATGCTCACCCGGGCCGGGGGACCAGACCGCGACTCAGCCGCTGCGCAGGCATGGGCACGTGGCAGATCCCCATCTGGGGCTATTGAAAATGATGCTACGGTGAGTGTGCTAGCGTGCATCTTCTCAGGGATGCACCCACACGTTCCTGTTGTGAAGGTGCCCAGGAGTGGGGTTTGTAGGCCAGGGACCGTACGCGTTTTTATCTGGGGTAGAAAAATGTTAGTGTTTAGAAGTGGTCGCCAGTGGGGTCATACTCACATCAGCAAGGTCTGAGGGCTCCTAACACAGTCCGTTCTGCCTCTTTTATTAAATCCAGTTTGGTTACCTCTGACCAGAACCAGCGTAGTGATGGAAGTTTCCTATAATAAGTAACTATGATCTCAAGGTTCCAGGTTAGCCATGCCAAGAAGGTAATTATTTAAAAACCCTCTGATTCTTAGAAGGAAGTTATTGTTGTTCTTAACAGAATTATAACAAAACTCACCTTCCGGAAAACAGAACAGAAATAATTATAGGTTTAACTGAAAAGCGATGTTAACTGGTTTGTGTTCATTTTTTGGCCTTCTCCCTTATCTTTATAAAACTAACCCATCATATAGGGTGTAGAGTTTGCAAATCAATGGAGGAAAGAGGAACCTTTCAATAAATGGTGCTGGGATCATTTATTATCCAAAGAGAAAGAAATAAAGACAATAAAATGGGGTCCCTACCTTATGCCCATAAATAAAATTAGTACTTTAAAATTGCATTAAAAACTTAAATGTGAAAGCATGTATTTAAAATTTTAGTGGATCATAGAGTATCTTCATAGCTTTAGGATTTAAAATTTTCATAACACAGAAATCATTAACCATTTTGTGGGTCTTTTTGTGGTTGCTGTGACACATTACCACAAACGAAGGCCAACAGTACAGACATGGACTCTGTCATAGCTTCGAAGCCTGAAATCTGAAGTCGTGGTTTCTGCAGGCCCACGTGCCTTCAGAGTGCTCTGAGAACACGTCTCCGGACTACCAACCGGAACTTCTTATCCCGTTCCCTTTCTCACCCTGCCCCAGCCCCCTGCCGTCATTCTCCTCGGTAAATCTAGTCCCATCTGACCAACACGGGTATCACGGTATTAGTGACTGTACTCCTCATGCTGTCCCTGCACCCCCCCGACGGCTGTGTAGCCCATCTGTACTGCCTCATCCCTCCCCTTTTCCACGCATGCCCCAACCCCCCACATCGGGCAGCCATCAATCTTCTCTGTGTCCATGAGTGTTCCTGTTTGTTTGTTCATTTTGTTCTTTAGAGCCCACATGTAAGTGACACCACACTGCATCTGTCTGTCTCTCTCTGACACTCCACTCAGCACAGCGCCCTCCGGGTCCGTCCACGCCGCCGCAGATGGCGAGAGCCCAGTCCCCGCCCTGGCCGAGCCGCGTTCCCCTGTGTAGCGCGCCGCCTCCTCTTTCTCCGTTCTCCCACTGACGGACACGCAGGCCGCCCCCACGTCCCGGCCGTCGTACACAGGGCTGCCGTGAGCGTACGGATGCACACGCCCCCTGGAAGCAGTGTTTTGTTTTTTGTTTTTGTTTTGATAAATAACCCAAAAGTGAGATTATCAGGTCCTCCTTTGCTTCCTCCTTTGCTTCCTGTTGTTGCCTGTGTTTTAAAGTCTACTCCTGGTTGTCTGGGTGAGTATGGCTACCGCAGCGTTTCTGTCTGTCTGTTTCCACCTTCAGGAACTGTCTTTTTCCATCCCTTCACGTTTAGTCTGCGTGTGTCCTTCAATCTGAAGTGAGTCTCTTGTAGACAGCCTGTTAAGGGTCTTGGTTTCTTATGCGTCACCCACTGTGCTGGGCTTGGAGGCGTCTCCAGAGGCCAGTCTGCAAACCGAGGCTGGCTGTCGCTAGTCCGGACTTAGGGCTGCTCGGCCGGAGGTGCAGACGTGCGGAAGCCAGGAGCTGCTTGTTCGGGATTGGTGAGTGTTGAGAGATTGTAGGGAAGCCCGTGGCATGAGCTCAGACAGGTCGTTTGTAGGGGAAAGCTACCGGAAGTGACGTGGGTAACTGCAAAATTGGGCGGGAATCACTAGGGCAGGACAGGCAAAAGGTGATCACCAGGTTGATGGAGACTCAGATACGGTGACAGGGATGGGGAGGACCCAACATAGAAGCAGTGGCTTCCGCCAGCTCCTCCTCCCCGGAGAGGGCTGCCCCTTCCACCCTCGCCCTGCCGCCACGTAGCGCAGATCCTCCCCGTGTGTCCCGGGTGCTCTGGGAGCTGCTGCCCCGGCGCTGGAGTTCAGAGCGAGAGAGGCAGTTAGTGAGTCTGCGTGAGCACTCTGAGAGGAGTCCCTGGGACTGCAGCTGCCCTCCGTCTCACTCGGGCACAATCTCTGCTGCTTCTCGCAGCCAGAGGTTATGGGGACTCCTCTCCCCAGCACTGGAAGCCTGGGCTGGGGACCCTGGTGTGGGGCCGGGACTCCTCACTCCTCCAGGGGAATCCTCCACAACCGATTTTTAATGGTCACACGTGGGTGTGGGACCGGCCCGCTCCATGTTTCTGCCCCTCCAGCTGGTGTCAAGGTGGCTTCTGTATGGTCTCAGTGGTAGGGCTTTACTTCAGCTGAACTTCCGGCGATTCTCAAGGACATTATTCTGTCGCTGGTGTGATTGATGTGGTCTGAGAGGAGCAGAGCACAGCATTGACCTCGTGTGCCATTTTGTGGCGTGATTTTAGATGATACACCTCATTTTCACCAGATAAGAGTGTGGGAATTCCTAGAACTGTTCCTTGTTCTTAAATGATAATGCATCTCTGACTTGGTGTTAGTAATGAAGGCCTGGGCATTTGATGGCTTACAGTGTGATTTCAGTTCCACCACTTGCTGGTTGTGTGACTTGGGAGAAGTTACTTAAAACCTCTAGCCTTCGGGTTTCTCATCTGTGAACAGAGACAGCGAATGAGACCTTTCTCGTAGGCTGTTGTGAAAGTTGAACACGAAAACTCAGAGACAGTGCTTGGAAAACTGAGTGGCACTCGTAGGTGGGCAAACGCTAGCCGTTATTCACCTGTTGTTCCTCACACAGAGGTTGGTTGGGTATGACCTTGGGCAGGTGATTTCATCTTTGTCACCTGCTCCATCTGAGCATACGGTTTTGATCGCTGCTTCTGAGTATTACACAAAGGTTAAAAGATTAGATGAGACCACTTGAGTTTCCGTTTCCGTGGGCAAGCAACCGAATAGCTCTAGGATCAGGTGCCTTTTGAACAAATGCTGAAAATAAGATCCTCTACCTCGCAGGGTTGTTCGGAAGATTAGAGGAGGAAATGAGTGCCTTACCCATGCCAGTGCTTAAACAATGGCTGCAATAATACAACAGTGAGTGAATCGGAACCGAGACCTGAGTTTATTATTCTTGTCTCCATTGGCCTCAAAATGCTGACTCTGAAAACCTCTGACAAGAAGAGTGTAGAAGCACGTCCTGGACATCTTTGTGCTGCTAGTCGCCTGTCCGTGGTCACTGGTCTCCGGCCGCTGGTGGGTAGCTCATTCTGCCCTTGGCTTCGGGCCCACTCTCCCGAAAGGGGCCCGTCTGGGGCTGAGCCAAAGCCTGTGCCCGCGACAGTGGGTGCCCCAGCTCACAGCAGCTGCCGGTCTGTTGCCAAGGACATGCTCTGCTTGAGAGAGCTCCTCCGCCTTGTCATCCCCGTGGTGGTTGGAGTGGAAGATGTCCCTCAAAAGTCCCTTCTTCCTGCATTAGAATTGTAGCATTTCACTCCTAATGGGAAAATGATAGCTTATTATCTAGTTAAACTCCATTAACTGATGAAGAACTTGCCACCCAAAGTTAAGGAACGCGCCTTCCATTCACTGGTTATTTAAGAAATGCAGGTGTAATAGTGGCATTTTACTGAGCAATCGCCACAGGCCAGGACTAAGTAAAAGCTCCGAAGATAGTGTCTTATTTGAGACTCACAACAAGCAACTAAAACGAATACTGTGCCTTCGCCCCTTGAGAAGGCGCGAAAACGGAAGCCTAACGAGCTCCAGTTAGTTCCCCAAGTTGGTGCATCAGGGATACCGAGAGCAACCCCGGTGCCACCCTACAGCGAGTGCCCTCAGCCTGCAGTGTGCTGCTTTCCGTCTTAGCTTTTTGTTTGTTTGTTTGCAAAGCAAAGTGACAAACTAAGGGAAGTATGACCACGTGAGCTCTTTCCAGTTAGCCGTGGATGAGGTGAATTGAAAGCATTTGATGATCTAGACTCTCATTGGTGGCAAGTGCCACCAAGGAGAGGAAGCAGCTCGAGTTCACGGAGCCCTGAGCAGACCCTCCAGGAGGCCCTGACCTATTCACCTCAGTGTAATTACGCAGATGAGGAATTAACTGGGTGGTGATGGACCAGATATGTGGACACACTTCCTAGGAGGACATGTGAATTGATCTAAGCAGCGAAAAGAGGCAGAATGTGTATAGATGGCGAAAATGACTTTTTGCTTTTTCTCTGCGTAGAGACCCCAGAGCTCCACTTCTCTCTCCCAGCAGAATCGTTCAGTTATCAAACCTGGGAAACTGCAGTCTGACACACCCAGCACTAATGGAGTAGAATAACTTTAAAATTGAGTAAAAGACAATGGAATTCATTCAATTGCTTACTAATTAAATGAAAAATCCACTTCTCCCTTTATTTTTAAACTGTTTTAAAATGTATCGTAACTAATTCATCTGTAAAGCGACATGAAGTCTGCTGGGCTTAATGATTTGGGCAGCCACAGATTTAATGGGGAGATCACATGAATTCTTTGTGTCTTTCCACAAATAAGTGAATCACTTAATCCTAAATTGAGGGGCTGGAAGAAGGAATGAAAAGTGAAGAAAGTCTATTCAGCCAAACATATTTTTCTAATTTGCTGGATCTAAAGAGTACAAAGTAAGATGGTTCTAGAAAATTCACATGAAAAGAAGTTACTTCTGGTGAGGGGTCTGTTGTCTCCTGTTGCTATTACAGCAAATTGTCGTGCACGTCACAGCAGTAAAGTGTTGTCTTATGGTTCTGTACAGCAGAAGGCTCACTGGGTTAGAGACCGAGGTGTGTGTAGCACTGGAATGTTCTGGATGCTTTCGCGAGGAATCCATTTACGTACCTTTGCCAGTTTCTAGAGCAGGCACTTCCAACCTGCGGCCCAGGACGGCTTCGAACGCGGCCCAACCCAAATTCTCAAACCATGATGAGGTTTTTTTCTTGAGACCATCAGCTGTCATTAGTGTGAGTGCATTTTATGTGTGTGGCCCAAGACAATTCTTCTTCTAATGTGGCCCAGGAAGGCCCAGAGGTGGGACACCGCTGTTCTAGAATGTGCCTGCATTCCTTGGCTTATGGCCCCGTCCCGCCATCTTGAAGGCAAACCGTTGAGCAAGTTCAAGTCTCTCTCTCTCACTGTCGTGCGCACACTTTCCCTCCTGCCTCCCTTTTTCACTTGTCAGGACCGTGATGCAACCAGCCTTGACCCCTGTGACCTACCAGCCTTCCCCCATCTCTCTCTTCCCACCTCCTCTTTCATCACGTCTTGGTGGCCACAGGTACCGCTTTGAATTAGGGGTGTTCTCAGTTACATAACTTGGCATTTTATTTTCCTTCATTGCCAGCAGAGAGGTTTATCCACCAGGGAACAGGCTGATTCAGGATGAAGCCTGTTTGGTTAACCCGGAATCTTGCAACGATGCCCTTGAATTTGTTTCCTGCGCAGTGGTCATGTGCCGTCCCCGCCGGTGCCCGTTCTTTCTGCTAGCCACGCAGTTACCTGGCTTAACCCTGCTTCTCCGTTTCTCTGTTTCCATGTATTCATTTGCTTACAGTGTCTGTGTGTGTTCAAAAACACACAATATCTGAATGTCTATACAAGCACACACGTGTAGTTGTGTGTAATTTGTGGACGTAAATATTGGGCAAGAACACACTTGGGAGCAGAAGAATATTTGGTATTTGTACTATATGTGCAGAGCGTGTGGGAGATTAATTATGTGGAACCCGTTATGGTGAAATTATGTAAACAGTTTTCTCAAAATGCGTTAGCAGACAGAGGACCATTCTCTCTGCATAAATAGCGAACCGTGGGCTCCGGGGCCCAGGCAAGTCTCCCCCTTATCACAGGGGCCTGGGAACATTTCATCACCAGTGAGTCAACTCACAGAAGCAGTTCCGTCTCGTATGAAAATGGCTCACTAGGTGTGAATTAATGGCAGACACTAGACTTCATTTTACCATGCATTTTATCACTTAATATAAACTATGTTGTTTTAAAAAAAAGCCTATTATGTGTTATATTCAGATTCAATAAATGGTGATTTTTCCCTGTTGAAGCTTGGTAAATAATTTAATAAATCCCTCCCAGAATCCCATGGAATTTCAAATAAATCAGCAGATTTTCGGTGTAGCTGTTTAGTACACATAGTGAATCCTTAATGTGTAACAGCATCTACTGTTTATGTTTGCCTGGGGTCTCTAAGACATTATGAGATAAAAAGATTTTTCTGGTCCTGTGTATGGCTGTCATGGAATTCAAGTGTTGCATGAATTTCACATTCGAGCGAATGACTTCCATCCCTCCGTCTCTTGCGGGAGGGGAGAGCTGGGTGGGGACGCATTCCGCGGTGTGCTGTCTTACCTAGATTGAATTTGTTATGAATTGCATGGTTCCCTATGACACTCTCATGCGTCCTTAAAACAAGCCACAGATTCTGTGGGACACTATTTTGTTCTTTGCTGAACACTGAGAGTGTATAAATGATGATTGAAGGGCTACAAACAGTATGTTAATTTTGTTTAGGAACATAAAAGAAAGCTTGTTTAGAATATCCCTAAAAGTTTAATAAGAGTTCCTTTCAAGGCGCTATAGGAAAGCAGCTCCACAGAAAAATAAATGTGCACCCATTAGCCTTTGCGAAAATGCACCAGATTTCCCATTACAGAGTTCTTGTACAGCCTATGATTTCCTGCTTTTAGAATCACTTAAAACAAGTGGTAAGAATTGTATTGTCATTTAAGTAGGGAACATTCATGTATAGAGAACAAATTTCTGTCTCAATTTAGGAGATTGCAAGAATTAAACATGATTCTATTTGAGCACTTTGGAGAATTCATCAAGAGAAATCAAAACAGCACAGAAGAGCAAGCCAGCTCTGCCCTCTACTCCACGCTCAGATAATCAGGTTCATTCAGCAAATCTTCACTGAGGTCCCGCTAGGCACTGGGCACTGGGGATACAGTGCTGTGCCTACTAGGCAATGTCCCCGCCTCAGTGGCTTTTATCCCTGCCTGGGGTGACAGACAAAACTCATAAGCAAATTGACATGCGATGTACTGTTACGTGGTTATTTACAAGTGCTCCGAGATAAAATAAACAAGGTCAGGGACAAAGGTGGTAGGAGTATGACCTGATGGTCCCAGGTTTCACTTTTCTTGCAAGGAGCTTTACCTTGTGCTTTTGATTTGCACAGGAATTCAAAAGAACTCATACAAAGGCACAAGGCACAGGATGATGACGTAACTATTTCAGGAAGTTGGTTATAGGGTTAGGAAAACTATTACATTGCAGGGTCCAATTAGATCACGGAAATACAGATTTTATAGCCTGGAATAATTGCTTCACATGCCTACAAACTTGACACTGAACCTGTTGACCAAAGCCAAGAGGAATATTCCAGCATTTCGTAAGACAGGCTATCTCCAGAACGTGAACACTGCCCAGGGTTTCCTGAGAACATTCTGCTGAAGTAGAGACCCAGGAAGATTTTCTGGTGTGGAGCGGGTACCATCCACCGAGCAGATGCCTCTTCGTACAAATTTTACTATTATTTGTTCTAGTTTTGTGAAAAACGCCATGGGCATTCTGATAGTGATTGCATCGAATCTATGCGTTGCTTTGGGTAGCATGGACGTTTCAAGAATGTACATTTTTCGTATTCATGGGCATGGTATATGCTTCCATTAATTTGTGTTGACTTCAGTTTCTTTCTTCAGTGTGTTATCTGATAGTTTTGTGAGTACAGGTCTTTCACCTCCTTGGTTAAATTTATTCCTAGGTATTATTTTCTTGATACAATTGTCAGTGGGATTGTTTTCTTAATTTCTCTTTCTGGTAGTTTGCTATTGTTATATAAAATACAACCAATTTCTGAATATTGATTATGTATCCTGCTACTTTACTGAATTCATTTATCAGTTCTAATAGGTTTCTGGTGGAATCTTTAGGGTTCTCTATATGTAGTATCATAGCATCTGCAAATAATGACAGTTGGATGCCTTTTAATTCTTTCTGTATAGTTGGATGACTTTTAATTCTTTTTCTGTCTCACTGATGTGGCAAGGACTTCCAATAATGTGTTGAATAAAACTGACTAGGGGGTTCCCTGGTGGTGTAGTGGCCAAGGCTTCAGCGCTGTCAACGCTGTGGCCTGGGGTTTGATTACCAGCCAGGGAACGACTCCCCCACCCCCCACCCCCCACCCAAAACAAAACAAAAAACTGGCGAAAGTGGGCATCCTGGATGTGTTCCTATCTTAATGAAAACGTTTCAGCTCTTCCCCATTGTGTATGATGTTACCTGTGCCTTGTCACATGTGTTCTTTATTATGTTGGGATATGCTCCATCTATCCCCATTTTTCTGAGAGTTGTTATCATAGGTGGATATTGATTTTGTCTAATGCTTTTTCTGCATCTATTTATGTGACCACATGATTTTTATCCTTTATTTTGTTTATGTGGTATATTATATTAAATGATTTGTGGGTATTAAACTAAACTTGCATCCCAGGAATAAATCCCATTTGATCATGGTAGATAATCTTTTTAATGTATTGCTGAATTCAGTTTACTAATATTTTGGTGAGGGATTTTGCATCTGTGTTCATTTGGGATAGTGGCCTGTAATTCAGTTTTTTTGTAATGCCCCTGTTGGTTTTGGTATCAGGGTAATGATGGCCTCATGAAATGAGATTTGGAACCTTCCCTCCTCTTCAATTTTTTTGAATAGTTTGAGCAAGTTAGGTGTTAATTCTTTAATGTTTGGAAACAATCACCCATGAAGCCATCTGTCTAGGACTTGATTCTTGGGAGTTTTTTGATCACTGATTCAGTTTTATTAGTCGTTATTGAACACAGTGCTCGTGTTTCTTCCTGATTCAGTCTTGCTTGGTTGTGTGTTTCTTCTAGGTTGTCCAGTTTGTTGGCGTAGAATTGTGTGTAGTATCTCCTTATGACCTTTTGTATTTCTGTGGTGTCAATTTTCACTTCTCCTTTCCATTTCTGATTTTATTTGTTTGGGTCGTCGCTTTTTTCTGGGTGAGCCTGACTAGACATTAATGAATTTTGTTTATCTTTTTGAAGCATTAGCTCTTGGATTCATTGATCTTTTATATTGTTTTTTAGACTCTGTTTTGTCTATTTCCACTCTCATCTTTATTTCTTCCCTCACTTTGGACATTGTTTGCTGTTCTTTCTCCAGTTCTTTAGGTGTAAGATTAGATTGTTTATTTAGGCTTTTTCTTGTTGTTTGAGATTGGCCTGGATTGCTATGAATTTTCTTCTTAGAACTGCTTTGGCAATATTCCATATGTGGAGGCTGTCCAGAAAAACTCCAGCCATAAACACCTTTATTTTCCATATTACGTGGCTGGGTACTTTCCAGACTGCCCTTGTATTTTGGGTCATTGTGTTTTTGTTTTCATTTGTCTCAAATTAACTTTTGATTTTTCTTGATCTCATTGTTAACCAATTTTTGTTTATTAGCGTGGCATTTAACCTCCATGTATTTGGGTGTTTTTCATTTTTCTTCTTGTAATTGATTTCTAGTTTCATACTATTATGAACAGAGATGATGCTTGATATGATTTCAGTCTTTTTAAATTTGTTGTGACTAGTTTTGTAGTCTAACATATGGTCTCTTTTGAAAAATGCTGTATGGGCACTTGAAAATAATGTATATTCTGCTGCTTTTTGGTACAGTGTTCTAATATTATCAATTAAGTTCATCTGATCTAATGTTTCCCTTAGGCTACTGTTTCCTTGTTGATCTTCTGTCTAGATGATCTATCCATTGATGTCAGTGGGGTGTTAAAGTCCCCTACTGTTATATTACTGTTGAGGTCACCCAGAATAGCAGCATTAAATATATAAAGCAAATACTTAAGTCGCTTAAATATTTGCTTTATATATTTAGTGCTGCTACATTGGGTGTGTAGATGTTTAAAAGTTATAGCCTCCTCATGGATTGATCCCTTTATCTTATGAACTACTCTTCTTGTCTCCTGTTACAGCCTTTGTTTTAAAGGTCCTTCCCTTGATACCCCTGTGATGTGAATGTTGGTACACTTGTAGTCCCAGAGGTCCCTTAAACTATCATCATTTTTAAAATTTATATATATATATAATGTTCTGATTGGGTATTTTCACTACCTTGTCTTCAAGTCCTCTGCTTTATATAATCTGCTATTGATTCCCTCTAGGGTATTCTTTATTTCAGTTATTGTAGGAGGTCAGACAATTTCACAAATTAATCTTTAAAAAGGTGCTACATACCTCATTGCTGAATATCCCTACAGTCACTTTCAAAGTACTCCCCCTGGGAAGCTATGTACCCACATGGGCACCTAGTCCACCTTTCAAAACAATTTTGGAACTCTTTTTCTGGAATGGCCATCAGAGCTGTCATCATACCCAAAATCTGACAATTAAGTTCACAAACTTGCCACCATGGGCTTATGTTGGCAGTGCTGTACACACAGCTCAGTAAGGTGTCATAAACTTGGCCAGGTATGACAACAGCTCTGATGGCTATTCCAGAAAAAAAGTTCCAAAATTTCTTTGAAGGGTGGACTAGGCACTAGTAGCTTCCCAAGGGGAGTCCTTCAGAGGTGACCATACATAGTGATATTTAGCAATAAGTTATGTAGCACTTTTTCTAGGATGAGTTCATGAAACTAATGGTCTGACCTCGTATTCTTTATTTCTCACTGTTTCTTTTTTATGTTTTTATGTCTGCTTTTTATGTCTCTTTGTTGAAGTTCTCACTGAATTTATTCTTCCTAGTTGTTGCTTGTTTGGGATTTGTGGACCTCTTGAGAATTTTTGGAAAGTCTGCAGCATGAGCCAAGGCAGGCCACTTCCGTGAAGGGGCTACTGGATGAGGTGTACAGGATGGTTGAGCAAATTGGTGGGGCAGGATCTCACGGAATTACCAGGATGAGGTGTACAGTGTTAACCATGTCAATGGAGAGCTTAGATTTGACTCCTGCCTGTGCTGGGCCACCTGGGTGGGAGTGCCTGCCAGCACTTCTGTCCCCAGAAAGAGTTTCCCTGACCCCTGCCCCTCCAGCCCTCACCATGAAGTTACTCACTTTAGTTCAGTGGTTCTCAACCTTCCTAATGCCGTGACACTTTAATACAGTTCCTCATGTTGTGTCACCCCCATAAAATTAGTTTCGTTGCTATTTCATAACTGTAATTTTGCTCCTGTTATGAAACGTAATGTAAATACCTGATATGTGTTTTCTGATGGTCTTAGGTGACCCCATGAAAGGGTTGTTTGATCCCCAGAGGGGTTGCGACCCCACAGGTTGAGAACCGCTGCTTTACTTCCTCTCTGTATCTCCCTGGCACTTTTTGAGCTGCTGCTGCTGCACTGGAGCTTAGAGTGAGTTTGCAAGTGAATGAATCTACCAATGGGCCCTTTAAGGGCAATGGCTCTGTCTGGAGAGACCCTTTGTCTTTCTCCAACACAATTCTGGCTGCTTTTCACAGCCACATGTTATGGGTCCTCCTCTTCCCAATGCTGGTGCCCTGGGCAGGGGAGCCTGGTATAGGGATGGGACCCTTCACTCTTCAGTGGGGACCTCCTCAGAGGGCACCTCTGCAGTCTAGATACTCCTCCCACGTCCTAATGGTCACACTGTGGGTGTGTGACCTGCTCCTTCAGTTCCAGGAATTGTGTTCAGCTAGTCTTCAGCTGCTTCTCAATGATGCTTGCTCTGTAATTTAGTTGTAATTTTGATGTGATCATGGGAGGGGGTGAGCGCGTAATTGGTCTACTCTGCCATCTTGACCAGAAGTCTCTTGTGTGCTCTGATTCAAAGAAAAAAAGAAAAAGCAAATATTCTTTAGTGAGCTATTAACAGAAACATACACTTTGAAAATTAAGACCTTATGCAAAAAATTAGGAAACCAAATACGGCACTGGCATCTGACAGTATGTTAACAGGTTGGACGGCCAACTCTCATACTCTACCTAACACCATGGCCATTTGTTTCTACACTGTCTAATGCTAATGTTTTCTATTTTATTTACTTTCATATTTGTAAGGAGTAGAAAGGATTTCTGTGACAGTGATATCTACTTGTCATTATGATTTCATACTTTGATATATACAAATTAACCTTCTAACTAATAGAACAAAATTGAATATAATTTAACAATATCTCTTTAGTTGAGTCAAAATTGGATCTCAAATCACAGAAAGAGCTATCATGAACAGTGAAGAAAACTGTACAATCTAGATGGATTAATGTCTTAATTTCCAAGCACTACTTTTTTTTTTTTTAACAGTTTGGTTTGGCATCATTAAAAAGATTTAAAATTATTTCATCTACTAGGACTCATTCAACCAAGCCCACAACATTTACCACCTGACCTGCTGAAACAAAATTAAATGTGTCAGAATAAAAATGCTCATTGTAACATGATATGACTTTACCCATAATTTAAAGCGGTTTCTTTTCTATTCTATTTTTTTCCCCATTTTCTTCCCCTTGGAATTCAAAACCTGTAATTGAAGTTAAGAAAGCAGAGGGTGAAGGAGTCATTAGTTAGTTACCGTGAAAGAGAAGCAAGGTCTCTGCGTGAGGCACATGAGTCTTTGGTACTCAGTGGTGGAACTGAGTTAACGAATTGTAAAGGCTTGTTCTGTTTTACAGTCTCACAATGGTATTATAATACCCAGCAGGAGAGGAAACTACTCCTCTTTAGAACATAATTCTTTTTAGTGTGAATTTCTCTTCAGGTACACTTGCATAAGCATTTGTTTTATGTGAGTGGATATTTTGTTATATAATAAGTGTGTTTCTTGAAAGTTCAGTACCCATGAGATATTTCTAACTTGAGTCCCATTTTCTCAGAGAATTTGACTAGATATTCAGAAAACTATTTATTTGTTACTTGCTAGTGTACTGATTATTGCTTAAGAGAATCAGAAACCATTAATTAAATCAATATATTCTTATGGCTGCTAGTTTGGGAATATTCTCTAGGGTTGCTCACATGAGAAACAGTTCACAGCAAAACAGTGACTGAGGTTCAAGGTGTTTGCCTCATGACTTTTGATTTGGGCATGTTTTTGAACTAGTTAGTGTTCTGTGTCCCTTGGCATGTTCGTATACTGGGACTTCATTTCCCTGATCATTAGTTTGCTTATTTTAAAAGGGGATAAAAATACTGCTTGTGGCATAGAATTGTGTTACTTGTGAAACTGATACCTGAAATCACATGGAACAATGTAACTGTTACCTGTAAATCACAGGCAACAATGTAACTGACACCTGTAAGTCACATGGAACAATGTAACTGACACCTATAAATCACATGGACCAACGTAACTGATACCTGTAAGTCACAGACAACAAAATAACTGACACCTGTAAATCACAGAGAACTATGTAACTGATACCTGTAAATCACAGCGAACTATGTAACTGATACCTGCAAATCACAGGGAACAATGTAACTGACACCTGTAAATCATGTGGAACAATGTAATAACTCACACCTGTAAATCACAGCGAACAATGTAACTGACACCTGTAAATCGCCGTGAACTATGTAACTGATACCTGTAAATCACAGCGAACAATGTAACTGATACCTGTAAATCACAGTGAACTATGTAACTGATACCTGTAAATCACAGCGAACAGTGTAACTGATACATATAAATCACAGGGAACAATGTAACTGATACCTGAAATCGCAGCGAACAACGTAACTAATACCTGTAAATCACAGGGAACAATGCTGCACATGGGAAATGCAACAGAGCTGGCAATCATGATATGAGGATTGTAGCTTTTCTCTCTTGATTTGCAAATTCATAGATTTCTCTTTATACATCTCAGTTCAGTTCTAGCTGTGCTGAAGTATGGCACCATATCTTTTGATGGGTTCCACTTTTGCATACATAATTTAACAGCTATCTGTCTATCTAATTACAGCTGCTGATGCAATGGATGGTTCCTATGGAGCTGATAGCAGCCTACCTCAAATGCCCCCAGGACCTCTCTGCTCTTTCGCTTTCAGACTTTTCCCAAAGCCATGAAGAGTTCTTACATGCAGGGAGAATTATACTCATGGCAAATCTTAATCCTTGGAGGATGGGCGTCTAGGTATACATGGGCCCACCTCTCTGGCTTTTGTAAGGACAATTCTGGAACACATTCTACAATAGATGGTTCTCAGATGTTCCCCAGTAGTCAGGAGTCTAGGTGTTTACCTCCATCACCAGTTCAACAGTGCAGGTTTCTGAGCTCTTTCTCCTTCCATCTTGCCTGTTTCCTGGAATCATCTCTCAAATTCCCTAAGACTTGGTCTTGGATGCTTTTGTGGAGAAATCCAACTTTAGAGCATAGCCTATTTTTCACTCAGACTATCACAACTATACTCTCCAAAACTGGTGAAAATTCATCCAGATGTTTTTATGTGTAATGCAATAACAAAGAGACAAACTGATGGAAATGTAATTTTATTTATATGAAGAAACCCATAAACTTAAATACCTTTCCTTAAAAATTTTTATGGCCTCCTCATATTAATGAACTATCAGTAAGCAAGCACTTTGGTATCATAAAGATGCTTATTTCTTAATCCTATTCAACCTTCCATCCAAGGCAAAAATATTCGATTCATAGTGTTGATTATGTCTTTACTGGTCTATCTTCTAGGTTTAGATATTCGGGCAGTTTTATGATTTACAACCCATGAGTCATTTTACTTAGAAGGTGAAAATGAATGGAGTCTGTAGAGGAAATATAAATCGAAGGAAAGGAAAGAAAATAAATTTTCATCCTGCGGCCAGGTTGATTGATTAGTCAGCCCAATCATGACTTCCACTGTTCACCATTTGGCCACTGGAATGGACCAGTAATAGAGAGTATCATTATCTAGGCCTGGACAGCTCAAATCTCAGTTGGCTAAAGGTCCTCGGCAAAACAGATGTGAGTTGCTCTTTAGGCATTTTTACAGTATCCCATGTCTGTCTTTCTGTCTGTCTATATTTGTCCACTATTATACTTTATTGAACTTTTTCCTTGGAGGGGCAACATGAGACTAGCAGTTACTTTTCAGAGAGAAAATTCAATTAAGGTGAGGATGCGTGCAGCCTGACCCTACCCTTGTGGAAACTTAATGTGCAGCAACCACCCCTGAAAGAATAAATCCTAACCAATATGGCCTCCATCATGCTAATACCTTGCAAATTGGGTTCCACTGGGAGACATACTGGTTTGGTCCACACAGTAATGAAGATGTTTTTCATTTTAATTACTTGTGATTTAAGTATCAAGATGTTTTAAACAGAAAAGAGTATTTCAAGCTTCAGCCACACAGGAAGCCCTCACAAGCCCAGGTCTCTTCCTCCAGGGCACCCCAGCACTCAGTCTCAGATGTCCTTCAGTCAGAGGCCACCCTGGTCCCCTCATCGATGGCCACCTCTTATGCTTGACTTTGCTTTTCTGGTTCTTCATCTACCTCACTCATTTATGCCATCAGCCCCACCCCAGTAAATAGGATCTCAGCTCTAATGTTAGAGAAGATGCAAATGAAAATAATTCCCCTATTTCAAAGCCAAAGATAAACCTAGAACACAACGGTGCCATTTGAATCAGTGGACTCCTGAGCAGCTTACTGGGGACTTCATAATTTCATCCAAACTCCCTTAATTTACTGACACGGAAACCGAGAAACAGAGGAGCTAACTTCTTCATTAGGGGCACACAGCTAATGATAAAGTATGCCAGCACGCAGGTGGTCTCAGTGAGACGCGACAGCGCTTCACTTTTGCCCTTGGAGTAGGATGGTCACAGGTCATCCAGGATTTTGGTTATTTAAAAAATTACCCCTTTAAAAATCAAGGTATTTATAAAGCCAAAATCACAAAATTCAAAATGTCTTTCAAACAGTCAAGAAATAAAACCTTTAGATTTTAAAGGCGTCTTGGGTAGATATTACGAGTGTACCATCAAAATGACAGGTCAACAGGTGACATTTTGTTTTATACTTCACTTTTGAAATGTCTTCCACTGGAAGATTTAGGTTTTATATAAAAACGTAATACACGAGGGCTGTCCGGTAAGTATCCAGCCCTGTGCCATGACAAATAGAGGCATTTCGGGCTGGATTTTTTTCTGAACAGCCCTCCTAGTTCTAATACATTTTAGGACCTTCTTAAAGGTCACACTGAGAATGATCTGAGGCTTCAATAGGACATGGGCACTAGAATCCTTGTTAGCTACTCAAACCAAAGCTCCTGCAATTCAGAGAATCCTCAGTTGGTGTTAGAATGGAGTTAAGGGACCTTTGTCTCTTCCAAAAGCAATCAAAGCAATCAAAACTCCAGTGGCGGGCTCACTAAATCTTTTACAATGTGACACGTGCTGCCTTGCTGGATCAGCTGTGCAGGCAGGTGAGTGCAGGAGGAGATGAGGCCGCCCAGAGGCGATATAACTCATGAAATACGTGCTGGTCTCTGAGCACGCCAAACTTTCAAGGCACCCATGGACTCACATCTCTTTTGGATACATTAGTTTTCTGTGAACAAGCCCAAACACTCCTCTCCCCTGGGTCATATGTAGCATGGACTAGGTCAGATGTGCTTTGAAACAGGTGCTTCACATGATCCGCTTCTCCTGCCGATAATCTCACAACTGGTCTCTCTAATTCAAGCTGTCAGTCCTCACAGTCTATTCTCAACCCAATTGCCATAGCATTACGCTAAAAAACACGGGTCTCGTTGTGTCACTCCTCAGCTCTACTTCCTAATGGCTTTTCGCTTACTCAGAACAAAGATCCAAGTCACTGCTATGCCTTACAGCAGTGGTTCTCCCGTGGGGGTCCCTCGATCAACAGTGTTCGTGTCAGGAACTTGCTAGACTTGCCTGGTCTAAATGTAGGTGCTGCCCTAAATTTACTGAATCAGAAACTCAACCTGTGTTTTAACCAGTGCGCCGGGTCATTGTGGTGCCCAGCTACAGAGGGAGCGTCACTATGCTGCAAGACTGCATGGCGTGTAGATCTCGTTGACCTTGAACTTCACTGACCTCGCCCTGTGCAGCACTCTGGCCTCCTGGCAGCCTCATGGACATGCTAGGTCTGCCCTGACTGCAGGGCCTCTGGGCTTTCTGTCCCCTGTCCCCTCAGACACCACAGGGGTGGCCCCTTCACCAACTTCAGGCCTTTCTTCGGTGGCTCTTTGCTTCTCTTTAATGGCATCACGAGGCCATGGAAACAAATTGAGCCAGAGATCTGAAAATGTGAAACCTACGCAGATCAAGAAGCAGACAGTTGTGTCAGAAACAGCCCGGAAAATCACAAGATTCGCTTTCATTTATTTTTTAGGAGAGTGTCTAAATGTGATTAATTGTGGGTTCCAGATGACACATTTAAGGCAAGTTTCATGAAAACTGCAGGGAATTCACCCATGATACCACTGGCACGGCCCCATCCTGGTATTTGGAGTCCTTGCCCCCAGCGGGTCGCTGAGCCACGCTGCTTAGAAACGCGGCGGCGAATTGAAACCCAGCAGCATCCCGCGCTCTCGCCGTCTGTCTCGAAGGAAGTTGGACACCGGAGCGGCTGCGTTCAGACTGTTTGCGAAGGAACACGACTTGCGAGTCTCTGCGGCCTTGGGGTGAACACTCCGGACGGAGTTCGAACCACGCACCGAACCACGCCTCCTCGCGTTGTCGCCCGGGCCCGCCTTTCTGCAGGAATGCCGCGACAGAGAGGAAGCTTTAAGCTCGTTGACCGTCCTGATGACTTTATTAGACTGGGCTGATTACAGGCCCGACGGGAAGAAGGCCTCTCTCTTCCCCCCCGGCTGTTTGCTCCTTCAGATTTCCCCCAAGGGGATCACTGAGATGTGGATAGGACGCTGCGGGTGAATCAACCCGTCCGTCGCTAACGACCGTGGCCTTCGCTGACCCGGTGGATTCTCAGAAAGCCCACAGTCAGGTTCGAAGCTGTGACTACTCGTGCAGTGGACCTCGACGAACAACTGTGCTTTTGTCAAGCAAGCACGTCATCTGCGTTTTAGAGACCGAGGCAGGGGGTGACTCCGAGTCCAAGTGCCCCGACCCTGCCCCCGACGCCCCAGCATGCTGTCAGGAACCCCTGCGCTGGCCGGCGTCCGAGTGAACATTAAGACCTTTCCTTACACGCGAAGTATTGACAGACGTTTTTCTATTTCGGAAACACGAGCAGTGGCCTTTTTGGGTCAGATATCTAGGTCTGCATTGTGGATGACACACAGTGCCCACTTTATAAACTGGTGGCTCCTCTGTCCTTGCTTACCCTTGAGCAGAGACACTCAGTCCAAACAGGCATCTTTCTGCGAAACGACCTTGCTCCCGTGCTAACTCCGCCACACGTCTACAGCATGGATTAGAGCAGGCTCGTGTCTATCCGATAACGCCTTGAGTAGTGGCTTTTGTAAATTCACAGCGATACAGAAGAGCTCTTGTTTTGTTGCCAGTACCAGGGGGATGGTTTTATGAGGAGGCATAATTTGCCTTAGAATATTCCCACTTCTTGTAACAGTGTGCTGTATTTTAATAAAGTTCCCATATATTATGCAAATGACATGTTTTACAGACTTGTCACAGATGGCAGTTGGAAGTGACTATTGCACGATCACTCCATACCACCCTCTTCTTAAAAACGACGGGCTGGATTTGTGTCCCCGTGATCCCTGAACTGAAGGGCATCAGCCCCGGAAGTAAGAAAAGCTTCAGTCGGAGTTACACAACGGTGGGAAGACAGCGTGTTCTTTAGAGAGTGACTCGGAGAGCGTGTCTCCCCGTGCGTCCCTGACGGACAGAACGGCCTCCGCTGCCCACTGCGAAGCGTCCGTCTCCGCTCCACTCTGCGCCTTGTGCTGGGCAGAGACGGGCGGACGGGAAGGCGGGCCTGTTGGCGGCCGCGGAGGCCCTTCTCACCAGCACCCCTGTAGGTTGGTTCGTCCCGTTCTAGTCGTCTCTTTTAGGTCCCCCCAGACCAGTTTTGGGGCATCCCCCAAACTGCATGTTTTCTGAAGCACACTTCCTGCTGCCGGTGCCATTCACACCTCCCCAGCAGCTCACGGCCCTCTAACTTCCAGGTCCCGAACACACAGGGTCCCCCTGTTTGTGCATGTCACTCCCGTTTCTAAGTCCACTTCCCAGGACCCGCTCCACGGAGTCTGGCTTGCTTGTGGGACGAGCCACCCCTTGTCAGCGGGTACAGTTGGGCCGAGAGAAACCAACCCAGTGAAGCCCATTCACATCGCCACGGAAGGTGCTGATAGGACACAGAGATGTCACAGCAACCGGGCGCAGGAAGGGCCGCCCCGCGAGGGCCGCGTGGGAGACTGCAGAGCGAGTCTGGGTGCCACCAGCCCCGGGGGCCGCCACAGTCACGATGTCCTCAGACCGCATTCAAATGCCTTGTCCTCAGTGTGTTTTGGCAGCTTTTTATGGCTCCTTCATGTGGGCCACTGCCACCCAGCTAGCCAGTGTCCTCCAAGCCCAAATCCAGGCTCCTTACAGGCTAGCCTGTGGGCCCGGCCCACCTTTGCCCTTCATTCCCGGGTCCGTGGCCAGCCGATGGTCGAGCCTCCTTTCAGTCGGCTGTTCCCTTCCGGTCCGATCGGTTGAAGTTGTGTGGGGACACACGTGGAGAGGGCGTGGAGGGGCAGGCAGTGCACCTGGAGTAGCAGAGGCCATGGGCAGTGGCAGGTAGTTTGAGGGGACGCGGGGGTGTCCTCTAAGATAAGGTGGTCTCATTTGTCCCCGGGGACCTCTGTGGCATGACTAGCGTGGTATTTCAGCAAAGGCAGAGGTTTTGCAAGAGCCCAAAGGTGGGCATGGTGGCTTTCCTTAACATGGACAGCAGTTAGAACACTGTCACGTGTTGTGTGTGCATGGCGCGCACGCGTGCGTGTCCCTCGGTTCACAGTAGAAACCAGAGAGGAAGAGTATAAACTTGTAGTGCCCAGAGGCCTTAGAGAGCCTCCTGCCCATCTCACACATTTCACAGTCCGGACTCATGGAGTTTACACGGCTGCTCACGGGCACCCCACGGTTGAGCCAGAAAGAGACTCCAAGTCTTCGTCCAACGAGCTTTAGAGCCCGGTTCTGTTATACCTCTGTGTCCGGAAAGAAAGTCTGTTATACCGGCAACAGGCCCAAATGTATATCGTACTCTCTTCTTTTCTTTCTGACTTGTCAGCACTTGGCTTATGACCTTGCAGGTCCTAGGTCAAAGGTACCCATCCCGGTGTGCTACCTGGCCACTGCCCACAGTTGGTCCCAGTCTTTGTCCCCAGGTTTTCTATTACATAATGATTTTCACAGCTTTATGTCACTTACCTTCAGTCTTCAGTCACCTTGTTCATTTGTTCTCTCGTGTTTCTCCTCCTTTAAAACAGGAAATTCCATGGATTCTTTCTCTTCTTCACGTCTGCGTCCTCATCACCTGGAACAGTGCCCACACAGTTGGCACACGCCACTAATTAATGATGCCTGTGTGCATTTAATAATCTAATTATTAAAATAATGAATATGTTGAGGGACCATAGAGACTCTTGTGGTCACACATCCCTCCTAATTATTGAGGTCATGCAAAGCTCAGTATTCCTGTGGTATTAAATTTCTCCAAAGGTCTCTACATATTTTTGTAGGGCATGTCACAGCTTCAGGCTAAAACAAAACCTGGAATTTATAGCAAAAGGAGCCACCAGCAAGCTCTGATTCAGACGTGACTTCACCTGTGTGGGTGTGTTCCACGCAGACTGTGAGTGTGTGTGTGACCGAGGACCGTGGCTTAGCGGGGCTGCTCCCCAGCGTCCTCCGTGTACCCGAAGTTCCTCGGGTCGTCATCAGGGAGAGCCGGTCCCTCCTGTTTCTGGCTCTGGGCAGCCTGCAGGTGCTTCCTGGTAGCTCCTGGCTGGTGGCTGCTGAGGCCTGTTGTTTATGGCCCCATCTATCAAGTCCTATTTATTTTTAAAATAAACTTTAAGTATACTGTAAACTCCCTTCACAAACAGATTTTTCCTCCTCTTCTTTACTTGACAAGCCTCTAAAAGGAATAGTAACTCTGTCTCATAAATATCTGAAACTGAACCTTTTAGGAAAGAATTATACTTAAGGTATTGAAGAACAGGAGAGTCTCAGACTAAAATCGCCCTTCCAGCTCTCCCTCTCTCTCTCTCTCTCTCTCTCTCTCTCTCTCTCTCTCTCTCTCCCTCTCCTGTCATGCTTTCTTTTCTTAAATTGCATTATCTCATTCCTGTTCCTCCACTGCCCGCCCGCCCACACATGACCCTACCCCAGGCCCAGTCGTCTAGTCAAGCCGGCCCCGCGTCTGCTTGTTAGACGGCTGCTGTCAATGTAATACAGACGTCCTTACCGAAAGGTTAAAGGGCCTCCGATTTCCAACTCATCAAGCCCAAACATTTCACCTCTCTGTCTTGCTGCCTCGTCACAACGCCAATGAGAAAGTACGTTGACACGGTGCAACCTAAAAGAGGTTGGATTTCAAGTCACCTGACGTGGGTTCGATTGAAGCACCGCTACTCACTGGCCGATGGCCTTGAGGAAGTCTCTTGGCGCCGCTTCCCGCGTTTCCTCATTGGGAAGAAGACTAGTGACCCCTGTGTGGGTACCATTCCTGGTAGCCTCTACACATTTCCAGCTCCTCTTCTGTGCCCGCGGAGTGGCGCAGCCCACCAGTGCTTTGTAGCTCACTCGTGCTTGGAGATTGCTTTCGGCTAATGAAATACGAGGAGCAGTAGCGTGCCTCCCTGGTGGACAGGAGCCTTTAGAGCAGTGTGCGATTTGCCAGGCCCCCTCCTGTCAGCGAGGCAAATATGGGCGCCCGTGTTGAGGAGGAGACTCCATCATCCTGGGAACTTAACTGTCTAATAAGCAGAGTCTTCTCTGACCCACCACGAATACGCAGCATGAGATACCGGTGTGTCCTGCCGTGAAACTCAACCTGTCCCGACTGGTACATTGACTTTGCAAGGTTGTCTGGAGAGTGAGTGATGACATGCATGAAGTAGCGACATAATAGGACATCGGTCATTGGTAGCTGCCCTCATCAGGAGCATCACGATCGTCACTGGTACCGTTGTCACTGTTAGGTTTACGTGTTCTTTCTCGTCCATACTTGAAGGTTCCCCACTGTCTTATTGTGCTATCAGTACGTGTTTGATTTCTGATCCGCCAGTGAAGTACAAGGTCTTCGCAGAGGAAGCGCTGCCTCGTGGGCCCCTCAGGCTTACCCAGTTAGACATGGCGTCGACCAAGCGCGGCCCCTGCGTGAGCCAGACGGCGGGCGCCCTGGGGGCGTTTGTTCCAGTGGGACTTGATTTACAGAAACAAGAGGCAGACCCTGGTTTGTCCCCGATTCCAATTCTGTTCTTTCTTCTCCCGCTCCCTCTACTTCTACGTCTGTCAGTCCCAGTTTGTCCTTTTCTGCTCTTGGTGTAACTGTGCTCTCCGTGGCCACACGCATAGTTTTTTCTCACGGCAGACAGAACTGGCCACGCGCAGCCCCAGGTCTGTGCTATCATGGAAGTGAGGCCCTTTCTCCCTGCTGCTCTTCTTGGGTACTATGCCCACACTTAGACCAATCCCTGTTGACAGGGCATGGAAATTCCTGATTGGTCGGGCCTCATCATGTGACTGCCCCTGTGATCAGGAGAATGGTGGAGACGCCGTGATGGATGAGCCTTTAGGACCTGCAGGGGTGGGGATGGGAGAAAGAGGAACGCTTCGCGGGTGTCCATGTGACGGGACGCAGAGAAGCAGAGAGAACCGAGTTCCGAGCGCCGTGGCTAAGAAGTCCTCCCTGTGCGGTGGCCAGGGCACTTTGCAGCCAGGCTCCCTGACCTCCCCTGCAAGACCTCCCCCGGGCCTGGAGGCAAAAGCATCGGCTAAGACCCTGGTGTATGTTAGAAGGCAAGAGAGCGAGCGACCAAGAAGCAGTCTTCAGCTCCTCTCCTAAGCTCTTGGGTGAGTAGAGCCACCTCGTAGTCCGATGGCTGCACGTCATTGCCAGATTGTACGGACGAGGCAGTGGCACGGACAGCCCTCCGCGGCCATGTACGTGCTTTTCTGACCATCCGAGAAAACTCACAAACCTTTACGAAAGGTAACGAAGCAGCATGATGGTGCGTGAGTCAGGACTCTCTGGAAGCCACCAGATTCCCCTCTGCAGTGTGGGGACACCTGCCGACGCCTCCCCTGAAGTCCCACGGGAGAGAAAGACGCACCCTTGTTATCCCTGGCCCCAGAGTGCCGTGGGGCATTACCGGCCACCAGGGACACGGCCGGGCACTCGAAAACTGAGTCAGCCTTCCTCTATTTTTACTTGGCTCAGAAAATTTAATGAAATTATACAAATCCCTGCAATCTAATATTTTTATGCGATAAGATTGTGTAAGAGGAGGAGGTGGAAGTGGAGTTTGGAGAATGTGGTGACAGATGGGCGTGGGCTCAGGCACACAGCGCTCCTATATATAGGGGAGGGGACAATCTGGTTAATCAAGGGGTGGGGGGCCTTTTAAATTTAGATTCAAGTATTTTATATATTCAGCAACATCATTTACTGAAGCAGCCGAGCTGGATAGAACTTTTAAGTTTCTTTTTTTTTTTTTTTTTTGGCTGGGAGTGGGTTTTGTGATATATATTTTCAACAGTTTTGCATATTCTTTCATGATGTCTACATTTGAAAATCAAATTGTATCTATAGGCTTTGAGTGTGTCTTTTGACGGAGGATCGAGATGATCTATTTCTAGAGCGAGCCCCCTTCCGAGGAAAGGGAGTGACATTTTCAGGACCAGGGTCCCCCCTGGCTGATGGAGCAGCGACAGTGTAGCAGACTGAGCAGAGGGCTGGCCGTGCGGACGCCAGGGGTCCAGGCCCGGGTGTAGGTGCTGCGAGGTCAGGCAGAAGGTGTGACCTTGCCCGAGTCCCATCAGCCCTTTGGCCTTGGTGTTGTTTTCCAAAAGAGCGTTGGGCGTAGATGACCTTGAGTTTTACACTGCGGTGCTGGTAGTCTGTCCGGAGCTGGGACGTCGCAAGTGACAGAAAGCACCGCCCACGCCGCCTCGACCGGTAACCCGGAAAGGCTGGTGCTGGAGGGGCCTCCGGGTTGGTGGCGCCGCGAGGGGCACGGCTCCCGCTTGTCCACGCTGCTTCCCCCGCCCTGGCGCCAGCCTCCTGGGAATGTGGCCCTTCCCTCGGGACGGCCATGTGCCCGCCGGTGACGCTGGCGGTGGCCCACTTGCCTGCTCAGGTCTGTGAAAAGGGGGCGTTCTTCCCGAAGCCGGATGGGAGGCAGCGGCCGTGTCTCCCCGAGAAGTCTCAGCAGGGACCGGCTCTCCTCTGGTCGTGGCCAGGGAGTGGGGCGACCGTGAGCCACAGGCACCGTTCCTGGAATGACTACAAATCTAGAGGCGGGGCGTGAAGTCCACTAACCATGGCTTTGAACCTTAAGGTTTACGTAACCTCTGCGGTTAAATGCACAAAACAGAGCCTTTCGATGGTCACTATTATCGTATCAAGCACATAGTAGACATTCAATAAAGATGCAAACATTGGGATAACCTTAAATCTGTTACACACAGAGAAGGTGTCCCCTCGTTGTCCTCTAATTAACAAGAAATCACAGGCGTTTCCGGGTTGCCATAGTAACCAGAGGCCTGTGGTCATTTCTTGTTTTAGTTCAGTGGTTTTCAAACTTGGCTGCAAATCGAAACCACCCTGGGAGCTCTGAATAATGCTGTGCCCGAGTCCTGCCTCCAGAGATCCCGGCTTGATGGATCTGGCGTGGGGGCCGGTACAGTATTAGAACTCCCCAGGCTGTTGTGAGTTACGGCCAAGGTCGAGGGCTCCGAGGAGGGGCGCGCTCCAGGGCGACCCCCGCCGCGCTCGGGCAGGCCCGAGATGCCCACTGAACCCCTTCTCCTAATTCTGTCCTCGGCCCCGGACTGGGAACCGCTAGGCTCCCCCCTGGAAGCTGGGACTCCCCGAGGCGCCACCTCTTCCCCACTCCCGTGGGAGGAAAACCTGCCTGTGAGGGTGGAAACCGGGAGTGGGGAGGGCCTCCTGTCAATATGGTGTGTTAGGGGACGGGGACAAGAGGGCGGACGGGAGAGAGAGCGCACGACGAAGAAGCCGCTGCCGCTGGCACCGGGACGTGGCTGGGGAGGCGCACGGGGGCCGCCACACGCTGGGGTCCCCACTCAGACGCCCACGCACACGCAGACACATCAGCTCCCGCTCTTCCCAGCCGCCTCCCTGCTCAGCCCCTGCCAACCGCTTGCCTGGAGTATCGCGGCCAATCCGTGAGGCATCTGAAACATGAATAGAGGAGACGTGGCTGTGGGCTTTCATTCACTCCTGCATTCATCAGTCAGCTCCGCTATAGATATTGATTGAGCACCTACTATGGGTCAGGTGCAGTGCCAGACGGTAGGGGAGCAGCGGTGAGGAAACCAGGAGATGACAGCCCGGCCCGAGGCCCTGGTCTGGACAGTGTGCGGTGCTGGGGGGTCGGGCAGTCGTTCCCGAGTCCTGTTGTCCGCGCCGTGTTGGTCGAGTGAATACTCGCTGAGTGAGTGAGGACCTGACTGCACGACTGAGGGCAGAGCAGGCGGCCGGAGCCGCCACGTGTGCGGGAGGGAGGGACGAGAGTGGTTGTGCTCGGGCGGGGACACACGGGCAGACAGTGAGCTGCGCCTTGCGGGCCGCGGCTTTTTGCAAAACCAGACGCCGTCTTCTGTGCATTGGAAAAGCACCGCATGCTTTCGCACAGGGGATGATAAGGTCAGGAAAAGTATCTCTGAGGCCAGAGGGATAGAAAAGAGCCCTGGAAGAATGTTCCGGAAAGAGGGAAGCAGATGTGTGAAGGCTTGTAGTAGCAGAGCGTGTTTGAAGAACTGAAAGGCACCCCGCCCGACGTGGGGATGAGGATGTGGGAGAGAGGGGGAGGAGGCAGACAGGGCACAGCGCAGCCGACGCGGCAGCAAACCTGTCCGGGGTGGAGGGGACGGCCGTCGGGCCTGGACTTGGGAGGCCAAGAGCAGCTCCGTGGCGGATGATGCCCCGAAACCCAGTTCAGAAAAGCAGGTCAGTAGAGGAGACAGAGCTGACGAGGGCAGGTAAGTGAAAGGGGAGAAGCAAAGGTGTGGCAAGTAGGACAGGTTCCATCT
>PVJL010010501.1:0-48937 GCA_004026885.1 Lyroderma lyra | reverse complement strand
AGGAATAACAAGTGCTGGAGAGGATGTGGAGAAAAAGGAACTCTGGTACACTGCTGGTGGGAGTGCAAACTGGTACAACCACTGTGGAAGGCAGTGTGGAGGTTCCTCAGAAAATTGGGAATGGAGTTACCATATGACCCAGCAATCCCCCTTCTGGGGATCTACCCAAAAGACTTGAAAACCTTTGTCCGCAAAGACTATGTACCCCAATGTTCACTGCAGCGCTGTTCACAGTGGCCAAAACATGGAAACAACCAAAGGTCCCTGCGACAGATGACTGGATAAAGAAGCTGTGGTACATATACACAATGGAATATTACTCAGCTGTAAGAAAAGATGACATATTGCCATTTGTGACAACATGGGTGGACCCAGAGATCACCATGTTAAGTGAAATAAGCCAGACAGAAAAAACAAAGAACTGTATGACTTCACTCACATGCGGAATATAAAACTGAAAGCAACAAAGACAAAACAAACAAATACAACTCATGGACACAACAGTTTAATGGCTATTTGCGGGCAAGTGGAGAGCAGGGGAGAAGAGGGAGGAGGATCCAAATATACAGTGATGGAAAGAGAACTCCACTGGGTGGTCAACATATAATGACATATGGATGATGCACTGTAGAATTGTACACCTGGAACCTAAGTAATTCTTGCTAACCAATGTCACCCCAATAAGTCTAACAATTAACAAAAATAAACCTGGAAAAAAAGAGGTAATGAAGTTAACATGAGGTCACTAGGATGGGCCTCATCTACGCACAGACATACACCCTAGTCCTGACATAGACACATACAGAGAGAAAAGACCCTGTGAAGACAGAGGGAGAGGACAGCCAAGGAGAAAGGCCTCAGAAAAACCCAGCCCTGCTGGCAAGTTGGTCTTGGAGGTCTAGCCTCCAGAAGTGTGAGAAAATAAATGTCTGTTGTTTAAACCACCCTGTCTGTGGTACTTTGTTATGGCCGTCTTGGCAAACTAATGCATGGGCATCTGTCAGTGAACCCTCACTATCCCTGATGCCTCTGGTTCTTGGAATGGAGTCACGATCAAGGACTGGGACTTCTGGATGCCAGCTGCGGGACAAAGCCCGCAACCAATTAAGGTTCTGGAAAGTGGGAGGCCCATGAAGATGTGCAGTTTATATCACTGTCCCTACTCTTGCTATAAAGAATGATTCAGACTTTCCTTCAGGACTGTTGTCACAGTAAGGTTAAACGTGATTCCAGACACTTCGCCCTTCCTCTGCACAGGCACTTGTTTTCTCAGAAGCTATCATGCACCGCAGAGTTGAAGGCCTCCAATGCAATGCCTATTGAGATGGTAAAATTTAGTAACACAAAAGTAACCCAGTTGATCAATCAACAGGGAAAGTGACAATTATTTCTTCTTCCCTGTTTTGATTTGAGAGGTAGGAGGCATTGGATGCCGAATGCAGAAGTAGGATTCAAAACAGAGATGGATGCAGAGCATTGTGAGTGTGAGTGCATGTTCATATGTGTGTGCACCCACATGTGTGCATGCAATATGTATGTGTGTACTGGGAAATACCTATAGGAATGGTGCCTGGAAACATAGCAGTCAGACTTGTAAAAATTTCACCTAATATTGGCCTTGTTTACCTTCAACAGGGTCATTTTGGAATATTTTGGCTTTACTCACACATGCATGTCTCTGGACTTCCAAGGATGTATGTACGATGATTTCTTTTGTGACTTCATTATAAACGCGTTTCCTTCCCAAGGGATGCATTCATCAAGGTGTCACAGCAGTGTACTTCCTGCTTTGGGCCTTGCTGCCAAAGCTCTTTCAAGCAAACTATGCACAGCTGCAACGCAGAGCATGTGCCTTGAGCACAGGAATTAAATTAAACATCATTCAGTAAGCAGGAGAAACAGGCTGTCAAGCATCAGGAGGAAAAGTGAAAAATTCAGTCAATTTCTCCTGATCCTTCCTTGACATAATCTGCATATTCTGAGCTATTGGGATCTGATTAGAGTGAAACCCTTCTCCAAGAGAGGGGCTGTGTCTTACTCTTTTAGAATATCCCCTAACACCAAGCCAGCAATGTAGTACTCAGAAAATGCATATTGCAGAACTCTTTACATTATCACACTATACTTGCTGTTTTGCAGGTGCAATCTTATTCCAAAATAACAAACACCATTTCTAGGTTTAATACTGAACAGTTTTTGTCATTGACTTACTCAATTTGCTAGTTACCTCTTGCCTATTTATTGCAACTTTACTTTCACCTAAGTAAGTGTGTGGAGCAATATTGGCCTGCCATCAGCTTTAGTAAATAATGGAGCTTTTAATTCAACTTGAAAGGAATAACAGTAGCACTTAGCATTTGGACAATGTTTTAAAGTTTACAAAAGGCTTCAAATGCTTTATATCATTCAGAGCAAGGCAGGTTATGTGTTCAAGCTCTGGAATGAATGCACCTGTGCAGGACCCACTCTTCCTGGGTAATTCTGGGACATTCTTACACCCCTATTCTGACCAGGTGATATTGGTGAGGTTGCCAATTACAGCCAGGTTCCCCCACCGCAGCCACAGAGGTGGGCATACAACCCAGGTGCAAGCAGTCACAGTACTCCCTCTCGTCCGACAATAATGATCAGAAGGTCAGGCAGGCAGACTAATCAAAATCCTTCCCCAGGACATTTTCAATGTAGACCTGGAGGAGAAGGTTACTTGTTTTCTGGGTCATGGATATGAAAGGAAGTTATTCAGGGGCTGCCAGTGGTGTTCCCCTCCACAGTTAGACTGTATGAGGAGAATAAATGAAACAGAGAGAGAAGGAAGCAGAGCTAAGGTGGGGTTGGTGGGCAGGGAGGGAGAGGGGGAGAGGGAGAGAGAAAGGGAACACCTCATTTGGATCACTCTCCTTTCTCTTAAGCCAATGTGAGTTATGCTTCTGTGATTTGCAACCAAAGCCTGACCAATAGATTTAACAAAATTAGACTGATAATTGAAGTCGAAGAAACCAAACTGTTTTTCTATTGCCCATGCGTATTTTTTCCTTCTTCTGTGTCCCATTTATACCAAGCTTGATCATGTGACTTGCTTTAGTCAATAAAATAAGCCATAACCATGGAATGTATATGAGCAAAAAAACCCAAACCAAAACAAAAAACAACAACAAAAGCAAAACACACGAATAAAAACCAAAACAAAACAAGACAAAGCTTGGTAGAAGTTGTAGTGTTGTTGCTGTGTAGCAGAACCTTGCTAAAAACCTTGCCTATCTGGACAGATACATCTATTGAGTGTTACCACCCAAATACCAACCTAGGGTATTTGATTCTCAATTCTACAGTTCTTATTTACACTGTGCCTGGCTGCTTCTAGAAAACCTAAACCCTTCCAAGTTTTCCACAGCATCTCTCTGAAAAATGAAACCATACCATCAAAAAGCGAAACAAAAAACCATGGTCTCATGGCAAACCCTAGGGAGGGCCAGGATGACTGATATAAGCAACGATGATAATAAGAACAGCTAATATTAATGTCCACAAAAAGGTGACCCACATGAGGGCAGGGACCTACTGTTACATCCTCAGAAGTTGGCACAGTGCCTGGCCCCCTGTAAAGCTCAATAAGCATATGTCCTGTGTTAACGGGAGTAGTTACTATTTGCAGACACTGCGCTGAACACTCCACCACACTCTCGTTTGTATTCATTTACTAAAAAAAAATGTATTGTGCACGACCTGTGTGCCAGGCCCAGGTGTAAACACTGGGGATCATGGGGACAACCACACGGGTCCCTGCTCCCATGTCACTTACTAATGTCCACAGCATGGGTTTTTTACCTCAGCTGTACATACTGATGTTTTGGGCCAGATAGTTTTTGTTGCTGGGACTCTCTTCTGCGCACTTAAGGTGCTTAACAGCAGTCCTGACCCTACCCCTTTTTCCCAGTGTGACAATAAAAAATATCTCCAGACAATGTCAAATGTCCCCTGGGAGGCAAAACCACAGCAGACTGAGAACCACTGGGCTGGTGGTAGGAGAGAGATGAGCAGGATATTGATTTGAAATATGTTAGGTATAAAAGTGCCATTAGCAAACACAAACCTGGGTAGAGGAATAGAGAATGACCCAAAGGGAGGTGCTGCTTTAGACTGAGTGAGTGGTCAGAGAAAACCTCTGCTCCAAGTTAACACTGAAGAGAACCGAATTGAGTGACTGCTAGCTCTGTAGCTGCCCGGAGGAAGAATTTTTCTCTTAGAGGGAACAGTTAGAGTAAGGACCAGGAGGTGGAAGTGTGCTTGCTTTGAGAAGAGCGGTAAGGCCAAAGAGGCTGGACAGAGTGAGCAAGGGAATGCATAGTAGGAAATGTGGCCATGGAGGGAGGAGGCCAGTGTGAACCGTCGTGCAGGCCACGGCAAGGACTTTGGGTTTGACTCAGTGGAATGGGAAGTCAGTGCAGTGAAAGTTTCAGTGGAGCAGTGCCAGGTTCTGACCTGCACTTTTACATAATTACTCTGGCTGCTAGATGTAAAACAGGATAGGAGGGGCAAGGCAGACGCTAGGAGAGGAGCCAGGAGGCTGCTCTGCAATTCTGTGTGAGACAGATCTGCCTGGAGGCAAGTGGGGGCAAGTGGATGATTCTACATACACTGTGAAGGTAGAGCTGACCAGATTTCATGTGCTGGATATGGAGAAAGAGTAAGGTACTGTTATTAATACTCTCATTTTACAGATGAGGAAACCAAAGTGCAGAGAACAAAACTAGCTTGTGTAAGACCGTATCTCTAGTAAATGGTAGAGCCAGGCTTCCACCCAGACACGGACTCCAGAGCCTACACTTTTAATCTCCACGTTATATTGCCAATCACAGGCCTGGCAGTATAGGTATGGGAGGGAAGCAAACTGAGGACATTCAGTCACCCATTTTCTTCCCACATAGGACCCTATCATTCTCTTTCAGGTTCCAAGATACCCAAGACATACATAGTAATAACACAAAAACAAGCAGACAAGAATATGGCAGACTGACTAGCTCTTCTCAGATAGATTTTGATGTAAAAAAAATAGATATTTAATTCTCACAAGACAGCTTTAGAAATTCAAAATGACCAAGAAAACTTATTTGAAATACGAGGGCTGTCTGGAAAGTATGCAGCCATATAATAGGAAAAACAGAGGCATTTATGGCTGGAATTTTTCCAAGCGGCCCTGGTATGTATTTATATCAAATATCATTTACAACGAAGCTCACCTTAAGGTTTACGTTGTGCTAGTAAAAAGTGTCCAGATTTCTTAGACATTTAAACCATTTATCATCTGAGATATATACAGACAAACTTCCAAAAACAATTTTTGAGCACTGATTAAAGGTATACATTACTCAACTGAGTTATGCATAAAATTTCTTTTATAAGCTAGGTTTGAGGTTCCTTACATAACAACAAAAGATAAAAGGCACTTGTCAGTGAGAAATGCTTGTTTTTGCTGTGGTAAAAATGACTGAAATAAGAGATATCACCTCATACCTGTCAAAATGGCTGTGTTGGCGAGGATGTGGAGAAAAAGGAACCTTCTTGTATTGTTGATTGGATAGTAAATTGGTACAGCCACTGTGGAAAACCATATGGAGGTTCCTTAAAAAATTAAAAACAGAACTACCATATGACCCAGCAATTCCACTTCTGGCTATTTCTCAGAAGAAACCAAAATCACTAATTGAAAAAGACATATGCACCCCTATGTTCACTGCAGCATTATTTATAATAGCCAAGATATGAAAGCACCTAAATATCCATCAATAGATGAATAGGGAAATGGTTCATATATACAATGGAATATTTCTCAGCCATAAAAAAGAATGAAATCTTGCCATTTGATGGCCTAGAGGGAATCATGCTAAGTGAAGTAAGTCAGACAGAGAAAGAAAAATACCATATGATTTCACTTTTGTGGAACCTAAAGAACACAATAAACAAACAAACAAAACAGAAACAAACTCAAAGATACAGATAACATTTTGATGGTTGCCAGGTGGGAGGGGGTTGGGTGAAAAAGGAGAAGGGATTAAGATGTACAAATTACCAGTTATAAAAACAGTCACAGGGATATAAAGTACAGCATAGGGAATATAGTTATTAATATTGTAATAACTATGGTGCCAGATGGGTACTAGACTTATCGGGGTGATCACAACATTTAATAACCATATTGTACACCTGAAACTAATATAATATTTTACGCCAACTGTAAGTGAAAAATAAAAATTATTATTTTAAAAATGATTAAAATAATTAGAAACAACATAGCAAAACACTAATATGAACACATCTGTTAGCAAATATTGTTGACCATGCAGAGAAAACATTATTCATTTTTACAAAACAATTACCTGCAGATTTTCCTAGCATTATATTCTAGATTCTGTTTGGGTAAGAGACACCAGAACAACTGCTTTTCTTAGGGCCAACTGAAGGAAGGATGTACTGGAGATGATTCATTATCTTTAATGATATCAATGTTTCATGGGAAATCTATGTACATGCAACCAATGGTATGCAGTTACTTTGGTGAGAACTTCTAAAATGCACATAAAGAGAACACTTCAGGGATAGCTCTGCATGTGACATGCAGTCACAGTGTCATACATCAGCAAATTATTACTGACAAGTATTTTAACTTATAATGGCTGGTGCTATGGGACGTCATCAACATGGATTTTAGGTTTTAAAAAAGGTCTTTAAGAGATAGTAGACTATTTACAACTTTGAAATAACATGGAAATGTTCTTGAAAATCTTTACAGCAATGAGCCTCTATTGGTTATTTCATAGCAAAGTATTTAGAAGAGTTGCCTCATTTACAGATGTATCATGAAATTTTTTTGTTAAAGACAAGAGTTGTAATTTGCTAAATTTTTCTGTGATGGCAAGTGGCTGTTCAAATTACCTGCCCTAGCAGATATTTAAAAGAAAAAACAAACTTAATTTTCCTTTCCAAAGTAAAGATGACTTTTGATAATGAATGAGAAATGAACTATTTTTCATAAGAAACTCATGCTATGGGATGAACATTTTGAAAATGGTTGAGAGTTCATTGTTACATGATTTTGCTTCTGAAAATGACATAAAAAGTCACATTTGCAAAATTTTAAAAACTGGGGAATATAATTTTCTAAGTTTAAAAAAACCCTTCCAATAGAAGAATTTTAAAAATGCAAAATGGCAATACCTTTTGATTAGTTTGTAAGACATTCTGATTGACAACAAAAAAGAGAGAAATGCTTTAACTGAATTGCATGTGTCGCATAATGGTAGATTAGTTGAAAAATGAGAATTGTGATTTAGCTCAACTTATTTTGCCTTTATTCCATTTGAGTTTACATATTTTTGTATGTTTTCAATCCAGAGGTAACAGCCCTCATAACCAAGTATCAAAATAAATTTAACTTAGAATCAGACTTATAAATCACATTATCACAAAAATTAAACCAATATTTCACGTCATGTAACTCTATAGCTTTATACATGTCATTTATGAAATATATATACTTTAAAATATTTTCATCCTTACCTTTTCATCTCTTTTCAATAATCTTATTTCTTGTTATTATATTAATCTACAGATTAAGGCTTCTAATATAAAAATGAATAGAAGTTTACTTTTGTTTTTATTTTTTTATTTTATTTTATTTTATTTTTTCGGGTGGGGTTAGGGATAAGAAAGTAGGGAGAATAGGCACTGGCAAGGAGCAAAACCTGAAGGCCAATAAAAACAGTTTATCAAGCATAGAGTAATAAACTGTGTCAAAATATACTGATGGTCTATGTAACATACAATTTGAAAACTGACCATTGGATTTAGAAATTCACATTGAATTGTTACAGTGAGATCAGGAGTGAGTGGGAGGAGAGGAAGTATAGATATCTATCTTCTTAGAGGAATTTTGCTGCAGTGTGGTGGAAGACACAGGAAGAAAAGTTGAGAGTTTTATTTTTAAGAAGGGGGAAGTTATACTTTCTTTGTATGCTGATGACAATAATTCAGGTGAGAAGAAAAAATTGATGATATTATACAAGAGTGAGAGAAGGGAACTGATATAAGTGAGAGGAAGAAAATCTTGTGAACAAATAAAGAAGTTGGCCTTAAATAGAAGTATGGCTAGTACATCTATGAAGAGGACAGGATAAATGGGCATGCATTCTGGTAGGTGGATAAATATGAAGGGAGGAGCATGTGAAGATCTTGTTTTTAATTTATACTGTTTCTCAGTACAACAGGAAGCAAGATCATCAGTTGGGGGTGGGAATGGAGGAAGACTTTTGGAGCAGCTAGGAGAGAAGGGAGGTGTGATGTAATGTCTATAAGAGAAGAATGAATAGAGCAAGGAATGGTGCTTGATTGCTGGGTAGCATTTTGGTGATCATAGATATGAGGGCTGGTCAAGAAATTCATAGAATAGGGTGTTTATCAGAGAGATGGGAGTACTAATGTCCATAGTTTGATTATGTGACTTATTATTAGTTCATGTGCCAAATTTCAGCCTACTTGCATCCACGTTCTTTCAGATATCACTGAAGAAGCACATCAAACATCAAGAAAACTACCAGTATGGATACAATTGAATTTTGTACCATCATTACTCCTTACAAACCAAGCAAAAACATCTCAAATTATTTTGTAAGAGATGTTAGCAGTTTACAGGGACTGTTGCCCTGGAAATCCATGGTTTACAAGTGACAGAGCCTTTTCAAGCAAGACAGAGAGTTGATTGAAGACGACCTCGGTCTAGGATGGCCTGTGAAGGCTACTTCCTCAGACATTGTCAAAAAAGTTGGAAACTTTTGTTTTTAAAAAAGCATGTTTATTGAATGTTGAATAATTCGCATACAATGAAACACACTCATTTTAAGTGTATATTTTAATGTGTTTTAATAAATAATGTATGAGGACTGTTCAGAAAAAACCCAACCATAAATGCCTCTATTTTTCACATTATATGGCTGGATACTTCCCGGACAACCATCTCTCTCTCTCTCTCTCTCTCTCACACACACACACACACACATACACACACAAAGTGTCAAAAAAGGAAAAAAAAACTAGTAAAATTGTAATACTCAATATATACCACTAACAAAAGATGAATACAAGGCATGTTTGACTCCTGCAATTACAAGAGGTGCTCAAAATGGTTACCATCAAAGTCCAGACACTTCTGACTACAGCAAACTACTGCTTGAGCAACACTGAGCGAAGTGCCCACTTGTATCGCTGCACATGCTATTTCAATTTCTTCCTGAAGTACAGCCAGTGTAGCCAGTTGTCCATGGTATACCATATTCTTTAAGGTCCCCTATAGGCAGAAGTCAAGGGGTGTTAAGTCAGGAGAATGTGGAAGAAAGTCAAACAACATTCTCAAGTTTCAAAATGGTCTTGTGCTCCTAGAACGACAACTGTGCTTCCACCATTTTATTTCACTGTCCTGCCTGTCGCATGGTGATGGTAGCATTCATTTGATTAATGCCATATTTTAAGTGCACATCATACTATACATTGCTACTGCAATTCAACTTTGAAAAGTAATATATAGATAACATCTCTTTAAATATGTATACATTTTTTTGACACCCTGGTACATACGTGTGTGTGTGTGTGTGTGTGTGTACATGTAACTACTAGAACAATCAGAAAATATCCATTAACCCCAAATTTCCTCATGCCTCTTTAGAGTTCGTTCTGACTCTTTCACCCTGCCTACTACCACCCAGCCTCAGACAACCATTGATCTGCTTTCTGTCAAGACAGATTAGTTTTGCCTGTTTTAAAATTTCATATGAATAAATTATATGCTCTTTTGTATCTGGCTTAACTCAGGATAATGTCTTTGAGATTAATCCATAGTTATGTGCATATGTGGGTTATACATTTTTATTCCTTAGTAATAGTCCATTATTTGGATATACTAGTTGGTTTATCCTTTCACCTGTAAATGGGCATCTGGGTTGCTTCTAGGTTTTCACGTAAAAACCTTTGTGTAAATAGATATTTTCATTTCTCTTGGGTAAATGACAAGGAGTGAACTGCTGGGTCATAGAGGAAGTGCATGTTTAACTTTATGAGAAACTATCCAATTATCTTTGAAAGTTCTTGTGTCTTATTTTATTCCCACAAATAATTGTGGGTCTCTCTGACTTTCGTCAGCCTGTTAAGTTTTACCTGTTTGTGGGTGTATAGTGGTATCTCATCATTTTAACTTTGAAGTAGGTTTATAATGTATATAATGTGTGAGTACAGTAGCAGAAATATAGTTTTCAAAATAAAGCAATATGTGTATGTTAATGAGATAACTAAAAATGTTCACCAATCATGATACACAAGCAGAACCTTGGAAATACATATGACAGGGGACTCACAATAACCCAAAATTTATTTATAAAGAATTGTGTATTTATTCTTGCATGACTGAACTTCAGTCACCTTCAGAGTACTCTCGGTTTGATGTAATCCACCTATCGAGACACTTTTTCCGCTGCTCTAAACAGTTTTTGAACTCATTGATTTTGATGCCTTGTGCTTCTGTCATTTTTTGTTTTACCTCTTCCACACTGGCAAAATGTTTCACTTTGAGGCCTTTCTTCATGTGGGGAAACAAAAAACGTCACTTGGGGCAAGATTGAGTGAATAGGTAGGGTGAGGCAAAGGGGGCATGTTGTCTTTTTGGTCAAAATCCGCTGACCACTCAGCGCGGTGTGGGCAGGTGTGCTGTCCTGCTGCATACTGTCCATGTAAATCACCCATCCTGAAATGGGCAAGCGCGTTCAAAGAGTCTCTAAAAAATTACCACTGAAGTCAAAGGCAGCTCTCACAACAAGGCCAGCAGGTGCACGGATGCAGATGGGGTCTTAGAACACTCACCCAGCGGGGGAGGCCTGTATTGCAAGGGGCCTGCCCTCCAGCAGATAATTTCATTTCTTTTTGGGTCCCCGCTCAGTTATACAGTGATGACCAGGTCCCTGCCCTAAGTGCTGGCCACTCAATGCCCAGGAAGTTGCTTTTTTAGATATTACATTATGGAGGCTTTGAGGTTTAAAATGTTGTGTTTTTAAGAATTTAGGGAGGAGAGAGAACAATTTCCTGCTTTCAGTTCTAAGTTTGGAACCTGTTAGCAGAGGCTGCCCTTCCACTGGGGCAGAGAGGAGACTGCCATGTGTTTATGCTCCAGTAGTGTACCACCTGTGGCACTGGCTTTGGTTTCACCGTGATTGAAGTTCATTTGCACAGAGGGTAACCCTAAAGAAAAACATGTTTCCACTTCCAGCATTGCCCCAGGAGGTCGCTGGGCCCCCGCAGTTTCTTGGGCACTTTACTTGCCATTCACTCTAAAGTGTAGGGATACTCACCTGTCATTTCATGGCTTGGTGGCAGAAAAGCAGCAATGCAAATACCAAGAAACCTCAGCAGTATGTCTGTTTCAAGCAGGTCAGATGCCCAGTAATATGCACAGTGTGATAGTTTAATCAGAGAATCATGTGGTATTACTGCTTCTGCCTGAGAGAAGCGGACTTTTTTTGCTTTTCAAGAAAGCTCTTTTCAGATAGCTATTAGGCTGCTGAATGAGAAACTGCACAAAAGAAATGCTGGCTCCTTACGGTCTTTCAGATCATTAAAAAGTAACCCAGGCGACAAAACCAGGTATCATTTCCTCAGCTACAGTAGATGAAAAGAGCAAGATTGGACACCAATCTGAGGCTACATGGTGGCAGAACCATCAGCCCAGAGTGAAAGAGGATTTATCAATTCTGTAGGAAATAAAAAAGTCAAAGTGATTACTTAGCATTGTGTGGGTAAGCCAACCTGTTGATTTGACTGAATTTTCTGCTCTCCAGACACTGGTCTGGTCTTGAAGGCTCTCACACAGCCAAACACAGATCTTGGATTTTTTTCCCCTCTTCTGGGACTTCCTACTGGGTGAAACTCTTAGGCTACCTGGAACTGCCTAGGAAAAGAAAAGTTGGGGTGGGGAGGCAGGGAGTGTGAAGCAAATTCACTGCCAGAGTTGAAGGGACTTCTAAGACATCAGCATATTTTAGCAATGATTAGTAATCAACCATCTGAATGATTTTCCATTTCATTCCCTGGTAAAGCTCAAATGATGCCTTTCTTATTTAGGCGAATTTAAATTACAGTCTGTCCCAACTTCCCTGCTCTGACTGACAAGAAAATGTGTGGCCTAATCATAATTCTCCTAAAATGTGCAGCTACCAGGGCAGAAAAATGCTTTAGGGCAACAAGCACTTTCAGCAAACATGCTGCTCATCTCTTTTAATGCCCAGAATCAAACTGGCCCTTAAAAAGGGAGTGATAACAGCTACAAACAATGGGGGCTCCTGGGGGTAAAGAGAGGAACAAGAAAGTGAGTGGCTGTGAGTTAAGACTTTCGCTTAAGGAAAGTAGATTTCAGAAGCTGCAAGGTGAGCTAAGCAGTTGCTTGAATTATGGCTTAAACGTTGAAATGGCAGATACATCTATGTTGGCAATAAGGACAACAACCCAAGGCAGAGGAAAGACAACTGTGGATTTGGGCAAGCCCCTTAACTTCTCCAAGTCCCAGTTACAAACTGAGAAAACTGGACATCAGTTTCAAATAGGTTCTTTTTCGCCTCTACACACTTCGTCATATTAACGTTGATCCAGATTTCCAATAAGTAAAACAGATAAAAGGGGTATTGCTCTCCTAACCATCAGGGAAATACAGATAAAAACCACAACAAGATATCACATACCTGTTAGGACGGCTATTTCCAAAAACATAACAAAAAGGTAACAAACACTGGTGAGGATGTGGAGAGACTGGAGTCTTTATACACTGTTGGTAGGAATATAGAATGGTGTATCCACTATGGAAAACAGTGTGGAGTTTCCCCACCAAAAAAATAAATAAATAAAAAATAGAACTACCATATGATTCATCAGCCCCACTTGTGAGTATATATCCAAAAGAAATATAATCAAGACTTCATGTTCACTGCAGCATCGTTCACAATAGCCAAGATACAGAAACAACCCAATGTCTATCCACAGATGAATGGATAAAGAAAATGTGGTATAGAGATACAAGAGAATATTGTTCCGCTTTTAAAAAAGGAAATCCTGCCACTTGTGACGTGAATGAACCGGGAGGACATAATGCCAAATGAAACAAGTCGGTGCAGGAGAATAAATACTACATGATTCCACTGCCACGAAGTAGGTGAAACAGCCAAACTCATGGAAGCAGAGAAGAGCGTGGTGGTCGTCAAGGGCTAGGAGAGCGGGGGAACACTGTTTTCCAGTGGGTATAGTTTCTGTTATGCAAGATGAATAAGGTCTAGAGATCTTCTGTACAAATAACATCCACAGTAAACAATGCAGTATTATGTACTTTAAAATATGTGAAGAATATAGATCTTGTGCCAAGTGCTCCATCAGAAAAACAAACAAAAACATAAGAACACAGATAGTTTTTGGAGGTGATGGGTATGTCTAGTCCATAGCTGTAGTGATGGTATCATGGGTATATGCATATGTCCAAACTCTTCAAGATGTCTATACTAAGTGTTGCAACTTTTAATATCAATTATACCTCAATAAAGCTTAAAAACCAGTGGGTGTTGCTGTCAGTTCGGGGGTTAGGGGCAGGTAGGCTCAGTGCCACTGTTCAAACCCCCTTCTTTCTGTAACTCAGTCACAGAAGGGTTTCCTTGGTGCATCCTCCAAAAACACTGTGGGGAACACTTTCTAGGGGTGTTTCATCTCTGATGTTATGTAATTCCAGTGGTTCCCAACGTTTGTTCCCCTAATCAAAAGCAACATGACCAGAGCTTGTGAGAAATGCAAATTCTCAGTCCACATCCCATAACTATGAATCAGAAACTGTTCTAGAAGCCCTGCAGGGTAACCTGAGGCCTCCTGGTTTGAGAGCCACTGTGTTCTTCCCTGATGCTGAAGAAGTTGTGCTCCTTCTGAACAGTCACCAATACCAAGGCCATTAGAGAAGTTAGATTTGGGCCAGCAAGGGAAGTATCTAAAGGGGAAAGGACTTAAGAATAGTTAGGAATTTCTCCTATGAACTGAGTATCAGTGAGTTGCTTATTAGCACATTGCCCTGCCCAGTCTGCCCAATTTGAGAAGAGCTGAGAACAATACAGAGCCTCTGAATCTTGTAATTTTTTTTTTAATTTGTAAAGGTAATCACAAAATGCAATTTAAACAACATGCTCTTGAAAAATGTGCTATGCCTGGCCCCTGCTTCCCATTGTTGCCTGGTGACCTCTACTTCCATATCTGTCCACTTGATTTGTATACAGACATGGATAAAATGAGGCCCCATAATTATACTGATGACGACCATGATGACAATTACAACGACAGCTAGAGAATGTCAGGCATTGTGCTATATATGTATTTTCTAATTTAATCCTGAGAATAGTTTGGAACAGACTACTATTATCTACAGCAGGCATGTCCACCCTTAGGCCCAGGATGGCTTTGAATGCAGCCCAACACAAATTCTTAAAACATGAGACTTTCTTGCAACTTTTTTTTTAGCTCATCAGATATCATTAGTGTTAGTGTGTTTTATGTATTTTATGTGTGGCCCAAGACAATCCTTCTTCCAGTGTGGCCCAGGGATGCCAAAAAATTGGGCACCACTGAAATACAGTTTTATAGGTAAAGAAAATGAGAGAGAGAAATGTCACGTCAATCAGAGTAGGCAGAATAATAACCCCCTAAAGAGGTCCATGACCTAATCCCTGCACGCTATGACTATGTTATTGTACACACCAAAAGAATTTTGCAGATATGATTAAATTAAGGGTGTTGGGATGGGAAAATGATCCTGGATGATTCTGGCAGGCCCAATATAACCACAGGACCTTTTTAAGGGCGAGGCAGGAGGGTAAGAGTAAGAGAAGACGTGATGATGGAAACAGAAGTCAGAGGGATGCAACCACTAGCCAAGCAATGTAAGCAGCCTCTAAAGCAGCGGTTCTTAACCTGTGGGTCGCGACCCCTTTGGGGGTCGAATGACCCTTTCACAGGGGTCACCTAAGACCACTGAAAAACATATATATCAGATATTTACATTATGATTCTTAACAGTAGCAAAATTGTTATGAAGTAGCAATGAAAATAACCTTATGGGGGTCCCCACAACAAGAGGAACTGTATTAAAGGGTCGCGGCATTAGGAAGGTTGAGAACCACTGCTCTAAAGGCTAAAGGTGGGAAGGAACAAATTCTCCCCTGGAGCCTCCAGAAGGGACACTTGAATTTTAATTCCATAACACCCATTTCAGATTTCTTACCTCCCAAATGTGATGCAGCAAATTTATATTAAGCCACTACATTTGTGTTTATTCATTACAGTAGCCATTGGAAACTAATACACTTGTCAAAGTCACATGGTCAGTAGGCTGTGGCTCAAGACTACAACTCCACATGTCTGAACCTGGAAAAGGTATGTAAGGGCCTACCCTGCACAGGAGTGAGTGTTGAGTGAGAAGCAGAGTCATGGATATTCTCTCCCAAGTTGTCTTCTTGCCTTGTCAATCACTAATCCAGCTACAAGAAGGATTCTTATTTACTAGGTGGGGTTTTGTGGCATTCACGGGGACTACTTTAAACTGCTCCTCATCTAAGTGTGTTACTAGCTGATTTTGTCAACGGAGGAAAATTTCCTTCGTAAGTGGCGGACCTGTCTGTCTGCTTCAATGCTTCACAATAGGCTTCTTGAGAAGAGAAGGCGTTTCTCCTGGCTCCTTGATGAAGTGTCTCCAGAGGTAGGTGCTCCAGCTTTTAGTAAAACACATTCACCTCCTCACCTCCAGAGGGACCACTAAGCTCCTGCTTACTGCATGTTCCGGATGGGGGTGGCAGTGAGTATAGAGCACACCAGATCAGGTGATATACTCAGTTACTAGAAAGTTTTGCTCATACCTGAAGAACACATAAGAAATTGCCCTGTGGTCTTAATTAAGCTTTCAGCATCATCCCACTTGCTTCATCATTTTAACTCTCTTCCTAGATTTACTATTATTATCTTTGTCCTCCATCAACTTCCTGTCTGTAGCCCAAAGTTAGGATCATAAACCTTGAACCTGTAGTACTTGTTGTGGCATACCACATAGATCCTTCCTTCAGGACCAAGGCACTCATTCTTCTAGCTGCTGGAAATGTTGGCAGATAATGGCTTTCAGCTGAGTCTTTATTCTAGAAACTTCCCTCAGTCCAAGAGAGCCACCTTACCAAAGTCATATGCCTTCTTGAGGGAGCATACATTAAAAAATGTGGAATATAAAGACCCTTGTCTCAAGTGGTTCAACTCAGTAGGGTTTCCCCAGCTCAAGAACTCCCTGTGAGAATGACTGAGCCCTTTATTACAACTATATTGTAGCTGAACTCTTCCCTCTGCTCAATCCTATCCTGCTTCCTTCACTTTCCCACAGGTCAGATTCCTGAAAGCCCTCTGCAATAAACTACCTGCATGCAAATACCTGCAAGGGAACCTGCAGGTTGCCTAGGGAACCTGCTTGATGACAAGCCTTACACATTAATACGAGAAGGATAAACAATGCCCATAGCAAGAGGGACTGGAGAGTACTGCCTCACCTAATGTCAAGCCAGGCCAATCTGGCTGGGGCTGCCAATAGTTGGCAGTGAACATGGCCATCAGCCGGGCTGCTACATGCCAGAAAAGTGGTTTGGCCACCTGTGTCCTCTCCATCAGTGCTGCCCACTAGAATTTTCTATAATGATGAACATGTTCTATATCTGCACTGTCCAGTATGATATCCATTAGCCCCTTGTGGCTACTGAGAACTTGGCATATGGTTAGTGTGACAAAGGAATTGACTGTTTTTATAAATTAATTTGTATTTAAATATAAATAGCCACATGTGTCTAGTGGCTATCATATTGGATAGAGTAGTCCTGGATTATGAATCCAGCAGGTCCAGAAAGGCAGTGTCACAACAGCTCCAACTCCACCTGCCTTTATTCCTACCATGACCCAGAAGTACTGGTTGGACTCATTAAAAGTCATCCTAATGAGGCCATATAAGAACTGTGTATGAGTACAGTCTAATTATTAAGTAGCCTTCAAAAGATTGTAAGCATTGCTAAATCTGAGTGCCAGAGAGCTTCGCAGTAAGTTTGATTACAACACATCAATTTATTCATGATTGCTCACCCTCCTAGTCTCTCATTCTCCTGGCCCTACAGTTTACCATCTAGGTGGAGAGACATGACACGTATTTGTATACAATTTTAAATTAAGGAATACCCCCTTCTTGATTGCATATGTGTGTAAATTTGATTAATTTCTTTTTCTTTTCCATTTGGTGTGTCTAGGGGCTTTAGCTTTCTTTCATATATAGGAAAGGGAAAAAAAAGAGTAAAAGGTAGTTGTCATTTTGACATAGGCAGGCTCATAGTTTGGGAACCAACGGAAGACCTTTAGTTCTGCCTGATTCCTTGAACAAGGATTATCTCTTATTAGTGACTCAGAAATGTCATATGGAGTCCAGGGTGAGAGAACATGGCTGCACCTGGGCAAGTTTTCCATGAACACCCTGCACAAATGACTGAACATGCATGCCCTCCAGACAAGGAATCATCGCATCACCTTGCCATCTGAGGGTCGGCCCTTACAAATCAGGCTGAGACAGTGAATGAAAATGAAACTTGAATTCAATACAATTTGAAACTATTCTGTTTACTTAAAGCTTAGAAGTCTGGCAAGAGAAGAAGAATCCAGGGATAGACAGTAGTAGTTAAATTTGTACATTTTTCTTTCTTGTTGTAATTTATCTTTTCTGAGCAATTTAATGAAGACTCCAGAGCAAAGAACTAAATGTTGGCTGGCTCAATTACTAAATAATGAAAAGGTCGAAAGGATCACCATGCTCTGTGTGCTGAGCTGCTATAAAAGCCTCTTCTTAGACTGAATATCTTTTGTGTGCTGTTCACACTCGCATTTTGCTACCCACAAATAGTTCGGACGAGTGTCAGTGTAAGAAGCAGAAACCAAGAGCTGGTACAGATCGTCCTGCACAAGGGTGAAAGGGCCTTAGCCCGTAGGGAGCATCTCATGACACCCAGAGCAGCTGCGAGGGACATAGCGGAAACCACAGGGATCAGGCTTTCATTAAATTCAGACTTTGGTCCTAAATACATTTTTAACTAGCCTGTCCTTAGGGCTACATCCAGGGAAGTCCTCCAAGGCAAAAGGGACTTGCCAGAAAGAATTTCAAAGACTCCTTACAGTCCCCAAAGCCTTTAGAAAGCTGCTCCTGCTCCTAACCCACTCCAGCAGCACACAGACAAGAAAGATAACGGCAATACAAACATCTTCTACAGAAGCTAAAACCAAAGATAAAATAACACTATGGTGCTTTGGAATTCATTAGAATGTTGGTTTTAAAACTTTAAAAGTCAAGTCCCTCTGGAAGTACTATGTGAGAAAAGAGGCCATGAATACAGACTCTTCTCACCTCGGTACATGTGGTGACTGTCTCTCCACTCATGCTGGCACCTCCCAACAGCTTTTGATCGGTAATATCCAAAGATTCATGAACATGCCATTGTGCAGCTTCATTTTCACCTTAAAATGAGTTCTTTGCTTATACAGAGAATAGTCTCATTCTTAGGAAGTACACATTGAAATGGTTAAGAATAATGGGTTCTATTGTATATAACTGACTTACAGAAAAAAAGTGTGTGTATATCTGTATCTCTGTTGACAAATATGGAAATACACACACATATGTGTGTATACATATTGGCGTGTGTGTGCACACGTAGTGAGAGAGGAGCAGTATATGATAAAACAAATGCAGTAATATGTGAACAGGTGTATCTAGATCAAGAGAATGTGAGTAGACCTTGAACTATTTTTATTGTTACAACTTAGCTGTAAGTTTGAAATTATTTCCAAGTTTTAAATAGTTCAAGAAATTTTAAAAACTTTGATAATTTTTAAATATTAAATTCATTTCCTTTTCTTCTTCTCTATATGGTTTCTTGCTAGAGGCCCTTATAATTACACAGCAGCAACACTCTGGTTGACAGTGTCTGTGAGGGTAGCCCCGCTCGGTAAGAAGGCAAAAAATCCTGCTGATGCATTCAGTCAAGATGCGAATTCTCTTGGAGAAACCAATCACTAAGACAGTTCTAGAACAGCTCCTCCCATGGTGTGCTGGTGATTACTGAGAGTTTTTGCTGGGGATGGAAATAGGATTATGGCTAGGGAATGCAAGAACACGTACAGCTAATTTCTGCCTCTCTTCCCGTAAAATTTATAACCAAGGATATTAAATTTTTAGTTTCAAAAATAACTAATATGTCTCAAACCACCTTGAAATATATGAGAAAACAAACTATATGAGAAAATGAAAATCCCAAAATTATTTAGGCCACTTTTTTTTGAGGAGTAGGGGTGTCTGATACAAGACACAACATGATCAATCTCTTATTAGAACAGAAGCAGCTCTGTGAATATAGGAATAGACCTTAATCATTACTGTTTCTCTTATATTCCCTCAACAAACCTAACTGTGGATGCAAATGAATGTACATAAGATTAAATGAATGAGCAGCCCTGAGACAAAGTTCTACACTCAACTCATCCTTAAGAATGCACTTTACGATCTATTAAAATCTAAGCATAAGCATTTTTATCTGTGGAATTCTCTCTATAATTTTCTATTCTCTTCTTTTTTCTTATTTATAATAGAATACCATATTTAAAGTTTACTGGGACATTAAAGAAAAAAGGTGAGGTACAAACTGGGAGAAGATATTTTCGACACAAATAACTAGGGTTCCCTGGTGGTATAGCGGCTAGGCTTCAGAGCTCTCACTGCCGCAGCCTGGTTCGATCCCTGCTCAGGGAAACAACCAACCAACCAACCAAACAAACACACAAACAAACAAACAAACAAACAAAAAACCCCAAATAACTGAACAGAATTAATAACCAAATACAGAAATCATTTCTATAAATGAATTTGAATTCGAAAACAATTCAAAAAAATTATGAAAAACTTGAACAGGTGTTCCACAGAAGAGAAAGCACAAATAGTCAAAACACTTTGCAAAGATGCTCAAAGCCATTAGTAAGCAGAAATATATACAAATCAAAACCACAAATATGCCATAAATATCAGACTGGCAAAAATTCCAAATCCTGACAGTATCAAGTGCTGACCAACTTGTAGAAACCAAGTTGTAGAATAATGGCACTCTCATTTACTTATACAGGGAGGAAAAATTGGTACAACCACTTTGGCAACAATTTGGCATCACAGAGCAGAGTTGAAGGTATGCATGCCATATGACTCAACAATTCTACTGTTCAGTATATACTGAGAAACTATGTGCAAACATATTCATAATATTACTTTTACAATGAAAGCCACCTAAAGTCTGGCAACAGTGCAGTGGACTAACAGCTTGAGGCATTTCATACAACATAACATTATTCATCAGTGAAGATGAATAAAGATCAGCTATATGCATCAACAAAAGAACCCTCAGGAATATAATGTTGATTTTAAAAATAGCAAATTGCAGAAGAACACATATATTACAATTCTATTTTTAGACAGTTCCTAAGTATTTGTTTTTATGGATAGAAACATATGTGGTGAAACTATAAAGAACAATAAAAGAATGACAAACAAGAATTCAAGATAGTGGTTATCTCTGTTTAGGGGAGAAAAAAGAAATGAAAAGGAAAAGACACATGGGCCTTTAATGGAAATGCTAATAGCTGATTTCTTAAAAGAGGGAGTAGGCACACATTCATTGTATTGCTATTCTTTATATTGTATACATTTAACAAATACTCCTTTGTGTGAATCCAATACCAAATAACAATGACCTTTAAGAACTGTTGAAAAAGCAAATGACAAAAAATTTTTATCCTAGACTTGTTGGGAGAAGAAGAAAGAGTGTCAGGACATGCCAGCCATGAGGCCTGGGCAATATTTCCTTCCACGCACATGTGCTGGGCTCCTTTGCTCTGTTCCTCTTTTGTCACTCAATCCAAAACCAACCATCAAGCAGCGCTACCAGTGGTCCAGGGCTGGAGAAAAGTTACATGGTGCACATCGGAAGTCACAGCCAAGCTTTCATCTCTCTGTCAGGCTGTCCCTCATTAAACACAAGGCTCCTCCAGGTGTGAACAACAAGCACCTTACCCTGTTCACACATGTACATGCACACATCCCATCTCTGCAGCTTGGCTGGGTTATTATATCAAATATTACTGAAAGCCATTATTACCTGACACTTGACTTCTGACTTACCCTCTAATATTTGTACACATTTCATAATGATAATAGAGCACTATATTGAAAGCAAAGCATCTCTCTGTCCTCCAGTCAAGAATTGGAAATCTGATAAAACTTCTTGAAACACAGACCCCTGTCTGTGCTAGAACATGTGGCGACAGCTCCTTAAACCAAAAGTAAACTTGAAAGTGAGTGGTGCAGCTATTGTTAGTGCGGCACTTAAGAAACACAATGAAACCTAGCTCCAGGGAGGTCTGACTCCTCACCTTGGCAGGTCATTAAAGAGAAGAAAACAGTCATCTCCCCTGGCCCTACCTGCAATCCGGTGGATGGTAAGGAAGAAAGCTGTGTTATATTTTCTGTATTGTTAAATTTTGAAATAATGGTTTTCATATCCATTACTGTAGTGAAGTCGGGCTCCCTTACCAGTAACATCCAAATAGCCAAAAAAAATCAAAGTGGTAAAAAAAAATTTTTTTTCTAAATTACTTACCCAGAAGAGTCCATCACGAAGTGCCCTGAAGTTTACTGAAGACATAGTTAGCAGCTATTGTAAAAATACCGCTTACCTCAGCATATTGTGCTACTGAGCTGGCTTCAACTGCAAAGACTCTCCTAGCTCCAGCCTGTACAGCAAAAAATGACAGTATTCCAGATCCACAACCAACATCCAGAACAACCTGAAAGGAAAGGAGACCAAAAAAAAGATGAAAACAAAAAAGGTGCTTGGCTGCTGGCACCACGCCCGTGGTGAGCACCGAGCTCAGACTTCAGTAAAAGTCCTAGTTTTGATATTTACAAATGGTCTTACTTTGGCCAGGTTATGAATTGCTGTGAGCCCCTTTTTCTCTTACATTAAACAGGTTTATTAATATCCACTTTTTAATGTTTGCTGTAGGAATTAAATAATATGAAGTGTACGTGAAGCACTTGGCACATAACTGATGTTTTTTCAAATTGCTGCTATTATTATAGTTTCATTGTAACATGGATTGCTTTCAGGATGTTCAGGGCCAAGAAAAGTAGAGTGTCATGAATGAGCTTGCTTACCAAATTTGTCAGCATGAACAAAATGAAAATTGTCTCAAGTAATTTTTAGAATTATATATATTATTATATATTAAGATACACACACACACACACACACACACACATATACAATGTTGAGAAATAACTGAAGATAAAGTGTTTAAAAATTCAAAAGTGATGTGTGCATTTTACTACCAGGCCCTCTCCACAAAGTTGGGGAAGTTTATATTGGAGAGTAGGAAGGTATTAAGGCAGTAGACAGATGGAATTTACAGCAACCATTTTTTTCCATTCTCTGTGTTTAGACTTGGGACTTAAGTCAGGAAAACCATCATTGCTTGGCACAAAAGGTCCCAAACTTGGACCTACATGCTAACAGGCAAGAGGTGCATGGTACATGCTGGGTGCCTCTCCTCAAACACTGCTGAAGCCGAGGCCTTATCTGATCATTAAAATTTCAGGTTATTTCTGTCTCATCAGTGACTTTTATTTCTATTGTAGCAGCTTGTAAAACTAGCTTTGAGCAAGTCATTTTGCTTGGCTCTAAATCCTTACAATAAATGTAGGAGTAGATAGCACTATTATGCCCACTTTATAGAGGATAAAACTGAAAATCAGAGATACAGAACAACCAGCCCAAGTTCACCTAGCAGTAAGTACAGGAGCTAAGAGTTGCATCTGGACATTTCTGTCTTCCAAGCTCTCGTTCCATAAAATCATACAATCCTTACCCAAATTCATCTTCATAAATGCGACATTTTAACACAGCAATACCAATAGGCAATGTTGGACAAGGAAAAATTACTACTTTTTGTAGGAAAACTCAGCTAAGTAGTGGGATTTTTTTTTTAACTTTGATAGTAGGGAAAATTTTCCAAAAATAAAAAAAGAAAGGAAGGAAAATATCAAGAGGTTGTGTGTGTGTGTGTGTGTGTGTGTGTGTTAACTGCGACACCACACTGTGCTCACAGATCTTGTGCCATTATTCCAAGAGAACATGCTGTTAGTAATGGGTTCACAGTGCCCACTTACATTAATTCTAGAGCTGTGGCTGTATTCCATATGGTTTCCTAGGGTTTTGGTAATTAGGAGCATTACTAATTTAAAATGTCACCCAGTCTCCGGAATTTGCTGTCAGGCTGTCTATACTTTTAGAAATACCACCATTCACTTCTCATCCTCCCTAGGAAATACTTCACTTTCTCATGACCTGGTCCGTTGCAAGAACACCCACGACTACTGTTTGGAGAGTTGGAAGCCATTAAGTTGGAGAATGTAATCCAGCAGCCCCCCAGTCCCACCTCCCCTGAAAAACAAGATGCACCACATCCAGAAAAACCTTTTCAGAGCTTCTTTCAATGAAAACTATAACACAGTAGATTCCGTGTTCCCTACGAACATGGATATACAATTAAAAGACAACGGAAACTGCATCTGTTTGCTCTGGTGACAGGTGCCCTAGAAATGGATGAATGGAGCTCTTTCTCTCTTTTATTGGGATGTCATGAAGCACCTCTTGGAGCAGTGCTTTAAGTTCTTTTGATCTGACTGACTTAAAACCAAGGAAACGTTTTTACTACTAGGGGAGAGACAGAGGAGAAAGGGGGCGGGGAGACAAAAAGGGACAGAGATGGGAGGGAGCCTGACAGTCCATTTGGTAATCCATTTGGTTGGAGACCCAAACCGTATCCAAAAAAGAGGTGAAAAATTACAAACTGAGGCAATTTTTCAAATGTCTTATGCAGATACTTAATTTCAAGACAAAATCACCTTGTTCGACTATTTCAAAATAGAGCATAGGTCTTGATAAAGAATCTGATCTCAAGTATTATTCAAATGTCATCTACTTCCCACTGGTGTGTATATTTAAAAAATGAACAGGTGAATTTTTAGTATGGAGTGGCAGAGGGACGTTCTGCTTTATCTCTGTAAGCCATGCAATGATGGAAACAAAGCTGTGGAGGGCTAGGAATAAATTCTCTGCTGAAAAATCAATGGTCAAAGCCAATATTTAGGCTTTAATGGAGATACACTTCCTGTGTCCTTTCCAGCTGGGGTTTTAAAGACTGGGGAAGGAGGGGACAGTGTTACACTTCTTACAAAGCACCTCTGGAAGCCCCGGAGCTACCTCTAATCCTATTTTCTATTGTCCTCATAGAAGATTATATTGAGCCCACTTTGTATTCTACCAGTGGCAGACCATCAGAGAAATGGGTAAGTCTGAGGACATTGGCTGGCTTTAAATTATACTTTCTCCTCAGGCAGAGGCAAAGGAGAGTAATAAATCCCCTTGTATCTGTAAAGCAGTTTCCAGTTCCCAGAGGACATTCCTCTGACACTATATATTTAATCCTCATGCCTCTCTGTGATGGAGAGTGCATAGTTTTGTTCCTATTTTATTGATAAGAAAACTGAGACTTGGAGGGACTATTTCCAGCCCAAGGTAAGATGACCAGTAAGTGGCAGAGCTGGAATAGGAATCCAGTGCTCAGCTATTCGCACCACCATGGCTCATGTTTTGTGGAGCAAAAAGTGAGAGGAAAGGGGGGACTGTGAACAGACGTAAATCGGGTATCACACCTGAATAAACACTTCCAATGGTTCCATGCAGCTGGAAGAAAAGGCCCTGTCTCTTTGGTGTATCATCCTTGGTACTGAGGAATCCAGCAATGACTGACTTTTCTGGCATCTTTTTCTGTAATTCTCATCCTTTCCCCCCACATACCCTAGACTCAGCTACTCTGTCCCTTTCCCTGAATCTAGACTTCATTTACAATCCCCTGCAGCAGAAGCAACGAACAGCCTACCAGAGGTTTATGACCTCTTACAGTAGAGTTGTTGGGAAGCAGCAACCTAGCCAGGACTTCATGTCCCCACCCCCTTGCATCTACATATGGCCATGTGACTAGTTCTGTCCAGTAAAATGTGAGAAAAACTGATGGATGTCATTTCTGGGTCAAGCAGTTTAAGGGTCTAAGGTAACTTCCCCATACTCTCTACTCCTTATGTAGTGGCACTGGAAAGCACCTGCTGGACTTGAAAATAGCCTGAATCCCTGGGTCACCACTTTGGGAAGAGCCACACACACCACACTGGACACGACATGAGCAAGAAATAAATTTTATTATGTTTTAATAGGTGGCATATACTGACCAATACATTTCCCTTGGGTGAAGTCGCTCCTCTCACTTTTCTATCTGGAGAAACTCAAGACCCAGGTCAGATATCACAATTTAAGGGCGCTTTCCCTGACTTCCCAGTAAGTTAGTTTAGGTTGGGCTCTCTGGCATCTGGTATATAGCTCTCTGATACCACTTACTACAGGAAACTACAAGTGTTTCTTTACATGTTTATCTTCCCTGCTTAGCTTATGAGTTCCCCAAGGACAAGAATCTCATCATTTATCTCAGCACCTACAAGAGTGGACAAAGTAAAAATCATGAATAAATATTTTTTTACTAAATTACTAATTGGGATGGATCAATATGGCAGTCTCCTAATTCCAAAATCACCTTGCAATAGCTCTAGGAAAGGCTTATGACATTTGCCAGCCATTTAGACTCTGGTGGTGTTCTTGTATCACAAAGCTAGCACTGAAGAGTACTCAGAATGCCCTTGGCTTATTTGAGACTTACATCCTGAACTGTTTCACCTAAACTTGTCTTCTGCTTCCTGGTCTATTTCTTATTTCCTGGCCTCCAAGTCACCTTACAAGCCTGATACTTTATACTATGTCTCTCTTCATGAAATCTGCCCTTTCTCCTTGACTATGATCTTAACAGGTCCATAGGGTCATCTTCTGACTAGCTGAGACAACCTTTAGCCCTGACGCTGGACTTCTCGGAAGATTCTGTGCTCCCTTCTGCCACAGGGCCTTTGTACTTGCTGCTCCCTTTGCCTGGGGTGTTCCCTTATGCATTCTATGATTTCAGTTATGGTAAATTTTTTTACCTGCTCAATGCCCATTGTGCTAGATCCCTATTTGCTCTTCCAAGTCTATTCATTTCAGCTGCCTCTGGATACATAGGCAGTAACTGTAGACATGGGTAATTTGGAGCTTATATGGGGGCATTACCAGAAAATGGTGTGAAATTATTGCCAAGACTAATAGGGAAGTCAACAACTGGTCTATGTAACAGTGGCCAAAAGTTCTATGCATTTATTTGTAGTAAAGTAAAATTTAAAATATTAAAAAGATAGAATCATCACTTCACTGGTACAGATGATTTTAATTACATGCTCTTATTGTTTCCTGGGCAAAGAAATCCTGTAAAATGTTTGGATAGGGCCAAAAAGGCTACGAGTAGGTTCAAAGCTATTTACATGGATTGTTTAGCTTAAAATTAACAAGGAATATCCAAATCCTTATGAAAATGAAACAAAACTATTGATTAATAAAAATAAAGTAAATATGTACCATTTGTTTTATATAAATTATGTATTATGCATTGAATACTTTGTAGGCATTACATTATTTACTTGTGATGACATCTCTATAATATGGATACTATTATTTCTTCTATGTTGTAGATAAAGAGGCTGAGAATAAGATGGAGTTAAAGTCATGTATTACACTTAATCATTTTTTGTTTAAGACAGTGAAGTAGGTAAAACACTGCACTTGCTTCCTCTCAGGACCGTATCAAAATTACAACTAAACCACAAAACCACCATCAATGAAAATCATTCGAAGTGTAGCTGAAACAAAATCTACAACTAAGAACATACAGAAAAAGGCACCTTGAGACTGGTAGAGAGAGGGAGGAGACTCACAAAATGAGCTGGTCCCACACCCATGTGTGACCATTAACTATCAGGAGGGAAATCTCAGCTGTGCAGGTCCCCCCAAGAGAGGTGATGGGTCCCAGCACCACCCCACGGTCCCCAGTCAAGGGTTCCAAGAAGTCCCGGTAACTTCTGAAATAAGAAAACCAGCTGAGATTGTGGCTGAGTGAGTTGGAGGACAGCTGCAGTCCCAGGTCTTAAAGAGCTTGCACATGAACTTACTCATTGACAGACTCACTCACTCTGAGCTCCAATGCTGGGCAGAAGCTTGAAAGGTGTGAGGGACATGTGGGGAGAATTGAATTGTCTGGCTTTAGGGTGAGGACTTGAGGGGCAGCTTTCTCCCTGATGGAGGAGCTGCCAAAAGCCATTGTTTCTTTGTTGAGGCCTCTCTTTCCCTGCATGTAGACACAGGCAGATGCCATATCTGAGCCGCCATCAAACTGGGTAACACCTTTTGTTAGCACCCCCTAGTTATTTATTGAGACCCGTTGCACACAATTTTCAGGCATATCCAAGCTGCTTCCAGTGGCTTTCCCATATAAATAGCCTGCTTTCACTCATACTGCAGACTTTTCTAAAATCTCTCAAAGGTTCACAAACTCAAACAAGCAGCATCTGACTTAGGTGTGCCCTATAGCTCTGGCTGAGCAGCCCTAAGCCTGGCACTAAGGACAGCTGGCCTTGGATCATGGTTGGCCTCTCTAGGCACCTCCAAGCACAGTGTGGGTGGTGGCTATATGCAGATTGTTTGGGGCTCATGTCAGGTAGCCCCAGGCAGGGCACAGACAAAGGCTGAACCTGGCCAGCAGTAGGTCCCCTCCCAGGAGGCCTAAGGGCTGGCATACCCAGTGACCAGCTTCAAACCGAGCTGGAGCATCACCTAGCTGCCTCCAAGGAAAACACACCCAAAGGACAGACTGGAAAGGCCCCAGAGCCTTCCTAAAGTGAATCCTGCTCTGTAGCTCCAGCTCCTAAACCACAGCTCCTCCACTGTCGTAATGGCCAGTCCTCACAACCAATCAGCCTGAGGGTCAGTCCCTCCTATTGACATGCAAACAGCAACTAAGGCTCAACTACAACAGGAGGGCACACACAACGCACACATGGAACATACCTGGAGTACTTAGTTCTGTAACTAGGGAGACTGCACACCTGGACCTCACAGGACACCTACTACATAAGGCCATTTCACTAAGACCAGGAGACACAGCAGCCTTACCTAATACATAGAAACAAACACAGAAAGGCAAAATGGGGAGATAAAGAAACATATCCAGATAAAAGAACAGAACAAAGCTCCAGAAAAAGAACTAAACAACATGGACACAAGCAATCTGGTTATAAGGATGCTCAATGATGTCAGGGAGAACTTCAACGAAGAGATAGAAAACATAAAAATGAAGATAGAAAACAAGAAATAACCAGATAAAAGTATAAAATACAATGACTGAAATGAAGAAAACATTAGAAGGACTCAACAGTAGATTAAATGAAGCAAGTACTGAATCAGCGATTTAGAAGACAAAGTAGCAGAAAGCACCCAATCAGATAGCAAGAAGAAAAAAAAATGAAAAATTGAGGAGAGTTTAAGGGGCCTCTGGAAAACATCAAGCATACCAATATCCACATCATAGGGGTACCAGAAGGAGAAGAGAGACAGCAAGAAATTGAAAACCTATTTTAAAAAATAATGACAGAAAACTTCCCTAACATGGTGAAGGAAAGAAACATATAAGCATAGGAAGCACAGAGACGGATGCAAAGAGGCCCACACCAGGACACATTTTAATTAAAATGCCAAAATTTAAAAACAAAGAATCTTAAAAGCAGCAAGAGAAAAGCAGTTAATTACCTACAAGAAAGCTTTCATAAGATTGTTACCTGATTTCTCAACAGAAACTTTGCAGTCCAGAAGGGACTGGAATAAAATTTTCAAAGTGATGAACAGCAAGGACCTATAACTAAGATTACTCTACCCAGCAGAGATACCATTTAGAATCAAAGGACAGATAAAACTAGGCTGATCAGACATCCCATTTTACATGAAATAGAAAACAATACTGTCCCATTTCAGCCTAGTCTCACTGGGCTAAATTCAAGATGTCAGTAGGCTGACCATATGCATCATTTTAACAGTATAGTACTGTTTTCTGTCTTGTTCAAAATGGAATATCTGGTCAGTCTAGATAAAGAGCTTCCTAGATAAGAAAAAGTTAAAGGAGTCCATCACTACCAAACCAGTATTACAAGGAATGTTAGTGGAACTTCTTTAAGACCAAAAAAATAAAAAATCAATAATATGAATAAAATGCCAATAACTACATATCTATCAACAATTACTTTAAATCAGGGGTGTCCAACCTTTTGGCTTCACTGGGCCACACATAAAATATACTAACACTAAAGACAGCTGATGAACTAAAACAAAAAATTCATGCATAATTTTTGTAATGTTTTAAGAAAGTTTACAAATTTTTGTTGGGTCGTATTCAAAGCTATCCTGAGTCACAGGCTGGTCAAACTTGCTTTAAATGTGTATGTGTTGCTGAAGTGAGCACCACAATTACTTTAAATGTAAATGGATAAAATGCTCCAATCAAAAGACTGAGAGTGGCTAAATGGATAAAAACAAAACAAAACCAAGATCCATACATATGCTGCCTAAAAGAGACTCTCTTCAGATTGAAAGACCCACACAGACTAAAAGTAAAGGGATGGAAAAAGATATTTCATGAAAATCTAAACAAACAAACAAAAAAACTGGGGTAGCAATACTTATACCAGATAAAATACACTTTATAACAGAGGCTATTACAAGAGACAAACAAGGACCTAGTAATCCACCTCTGGATATTTATCTGAAGAAACCCAAAACACTGCTTTGAAGGGAAGTATGCATCCACATGTTCACTGCAGCATTATTTACAATAGCCAAGACATGAAGACAATCTGGGCATCCCTGAATGGATGAATGGATAAAGAAGAGATGGTACATATATAAAATGGAATACTGCTCAGCCTTAAAAAAAGAATGAGGGGGCGGTTCCCTGGTGGTGTAGTGGCTAGGCTTTGGTGCTCTCACTGCCGTGGCCTGGGTTCGATCCCTGTTCAGGTAATCAACCAAAAAAAAAAAAGAAAAAGAAAAGAAAGAAATCTTGCCACCTCCAAATATGTGGATGGACCTAGAGCATATTGCCTGAATGCAGTAAGTCAGGCAGAGAAAGATAAGTATCACATAATTTCACTTATAACTGGAATCTGAAGAAAATAAACAAATGAAACAGAAACAAACTCATAGAACAATTTGATGGTTGCCAGATGGAAAGGGGTTGGGGGTGGGTGAAAAAGGGGAAGGGATTAAGAAGTACAAATAGGTTGTTACACAGTAGTCATGGAGATATAGGGTACAGCATAAGGAATATAGTCAATAACGTAATAAGTATGTATGGTGTCAGATGGGTACTAGATTTATCAGGGTGACAGATGGGAGGGGACTTGGGGGAGAGGGTGAAAGGGGGAGTACAAATTGGTAGTTACAAAACAGTCATGGGGATGTAAAGTAAAGCACAGAGAATACAGTCAATAATATGGTCATAATTATGCATAGTGCCAGGTGAGTTCTAGACTAGACAGGGGATCACTTCTTAAATGATGTGTCTAACCACTATGCTGAACACCTAAAATTATTAATAATATAAAATAATATTGAATGTCAAAGAAAAAACATAATCTCCAAACAATTCATGTCACATAATAAAGTCAAGATTCTTGTGGCATTATAGAAAAATAATAAAATATCATGTACTTAATAAATGGTCGAGATAAGATAAAAAAACAAATGTATGTGATTTAAACCCAATGCTCTCAGACACTCCCTTCATCTTTGATTCTAAATTATTCTTTGTACTGTTCAGGCTACAGTAATATTAGTCACATTTAGGTTTCTTTTTCACCCCAGCATTTTTATAGTTGTCTTCCAATATTGAGGTCCTGATTATCCCACAATCCATTTCTCAAATTATGCCAGTTATTATTGGTTCATTCTTTCTTTCTTTCTTTGAGCCTATCAATGGCTGCTCTGACCTGTGATACTCCAACTGCCATCTTTGTATGCCTTATACTACTAAATTCTGTGTCCTATCCACTGTGCACTTCCATGGCCATCACTTCTTCTATCAGCCATTTTTTTATTACATCTGTAGCCACCTCCACTGAAACACACCAAGTTATGTACCCCATACTCTTGCAGTGTTGTGTACTTCTACCATTGTTACCTGCCACAGGCTACCTACCTCCATAGCCTGAACCCATCTCTTCCAATATCCAAATTACTGACTGGAACGCTGACTGAACAACTTCTAGGCAGTAAGAGAATGAACACAGAATGCACAGCCTTTTGCAGCCCATCACATCTCTCACTCAGCTTTTGTCAGAGAACAAAAATTTCGAATAATCTCAATGGCTGCAGAAGACATTCCTTCATGGCCTTTGCAGGTTAGACTTAAATCTTGTTCATAAAATTACCACTTCATTATGTGAGAACAATTTTGCAGTGATAGCTCCTCATAAGACAGAACTCTACATCTGCTGTGCAGTGATACCTGCTTTCAACCAAAGGGCTACCTGTATTTCACTAATGCATAATTAATGCTTATAAGCACCCCTGTTTCATTTTGCCTGGTCTTCTGGCAGAGGACAGAAAAATGCATCACCAATCTTTTAACCACCTTTTCACCAGTTCTCCAACTGTTTTCCTCTATTATTATGGAAAATATGAAATATGTTGATCGGTCTTAGCTTATCTCCTCTCAAGTAACCCCCTTCATATGCTGCCAATAGACTCAAACTAGCTCCCTGAGCTCTTAACTCTCAGGCACTCAATCACCCGTCAGACATCTATTAAATGTCTCCTATTATCCATTGTGCCAAATACTGCTAAGTAATGGGAATCCAAAGATGACTAAAGCATAACTGTCTGGTAAGGAGAAAGAGGCATGTAAGAAAAGCACAACAATGTGTGACAGAGGTAGTGTTAGAATTATATAAAGGGCCTACTCAGAGTATGAAGGAGGAATAGTCAACTCTACCAAGAGGTCTGGAAAGACCTGAGATGGCCTGAGTAGCAAAAATTCAAAGGTGCGTCAATTTTGTGCCATCTGAATGGTGGACAGGGCAGAAGCTCCAAGAAGAAGGAGCCATATGAACACAGAAACTTAGGAATGACAGTCAGTCACATCTGAAAGACAGTGAACTTCCCCAGAACTATGATGTGTGTCTTAGAAGTGGAAGCTGGGGTGTGGTTGAGACATGAATACAGCAAGAGCAAAAGCTGGAGAAACTGGCAGATGCCTGTGATCATAGACAGTCTTATATACAAGACTAAGAGGTCAAACTTGATCCTTAAGCAAAGAGAGATCATGAAAACATTTTCAACAGAATTATTAAATGGTCACATTTCAGCAGCATCTCACTGGCATGCATTGGAGGGCACAAGATCACAGGTAGCAAAACAGATACTGGTGGTTCCTAATCAACATCTGTTCCTTCCTCCTTCCTATTAGAACCTCAGCTCTACTGAGAATTTTCCCTCCTGAATGTGGTTATCCATTCCCAGACCCAGGGAGGGTATCTGATTGGTCTAGAGCAATCATAAGTGGTTCCATTCCTTTGGCCAATGATGCCAATGACACAGTATTGTTAATGAGACCTGAGGAGAAGTCTGCTGGCAGACTACTGGCAAATGTTTCCTTCCTTCTAATACAGACATACAGAGAGGATACCTTTTCTTTCTTGGATGTGGTTAAATTTGGATGTGATGCTCAGAGTAACTGGATTAAAACATACTTCCTTGTCACACTACCTCCAACTGTTACAGCCAACTAGAGTTGGGATTTTCTCCTACTTGGAAAGCTTTTGGAATATTCCTGGAAAGATACAACAAGAATGAGAACTAAGAATTAGCTATAGAACAGAGGGGAACAGAAGAGTTGCAAAAATGCTGAGTTAATAGATGCTAAAGAATTTGGAGACCGGAAAGGAAAAGAAAAAAGTGTAGACTCTCAGGTTCCTGGCTTGGTTGATGTTTATAATACAGTAATTCCCCCTTATCTGCAGGGGATACTTGCCAAGACTCCTAGTGGATGCCTTGAATACTGAACCCTATATATACTATGTTTTTTTACTACACACACACACACACACACACACACCCCTATGATAAAATTTATTAATATACATTAGGCATAATAAGAGATTAACAATTACTAATAAGAGATTAACAATTACTAATAAAACAGAACAATTATAATATGCTGTAGTAAAATATGTGAATAACTTATTAAGTAACATAAGGGTTACTGAAACCTAAAAACTGTGATACTGTGACAGTCAATCTGATAACCAAGATGGCTACTAAGGGGCTAAAATACAGGGAGAGTACACAGCATTAATACACTGGCCAAAGAAATGATTCATACTGCTTGCAGGGTGAAACAGGATGATGCTAGATAACATTAGGCTATTCAGAACAGCTCACAATTTAAAATGTGTGAATTGGTTGTTTCTGGAATTTTCCATTTAATAATTTTGGACCGTGGTTGACTGTGGGAAACTGAAATCTCAGATAGCAAAACCATGGATGTGGGGAAACTGCTGTATATTCAATTTTTATATCATGCCGGAATGGAATACAGGTCTTCCTGTCTGGGCCACACTCACTCTAGAAATTGCCTGTGCTGAATTTTAAAAACTGGAGCTGAGTTTCATTGCTGCCACCACTGCTGCTACATCTACCACTGCCTGAGGAGTCTATTGCAATGGCTTCTCCTACGACACACATTTTATCCATTGTTTCCTACCACAGAGTTCCTTGCTGTTGAGGCATGAGGCAAGCACTACAGCACCCACACAGCACTCAGGCATGCGCACCTTGGTGGACAAGGGAGTTAATACACTGTCAGGGCATACTTTGACCAACGGGAGACGGAAGTCAATAGAGTGGCTTCATGTGGCCTCTTTGAAGATGTCCTGTGTGATGCAGAGCAATCAGTTTTTCATAAAGCTCAGTAATATACTCCCTAGCACTTACTCTCCCCCTTCCCTGCCTCACTCCCCTGTTACTCCTGCTTTCCTGAGATTGCCCTTCCTAATAAAGTTCTATCATGTTATTCTTTGCCTTATGATCTGTATTTAGGGAGCCTAGGCTAAGAAAATGGTGGTAATTACACAAAATCCACTATGTATACTGACATTTTTTTTCTGTGTTTCTGGTATTTCAAATTCTAAATCTAAGCCACCCTTCTGAAACTAAGTGGCTGTGTCAATACCTCAGATTTAGGAGAGTTAAGAAAAAAGGGGGTTTAGGTACAAGCTCCAAGTTCATAGGAGCCTAATTCTTGGTTCAGTGCCAGAAATTATCAGGTCTAATATAGCACTTTCAACAGCTTATTCATTGATTGTTTTATCCAATTTAACTGTTCTGACTTCCTCTTTATCTACTTATATTCTTATCCCGAAAAGCAGATATTAAAAGAAAGTCATGTACTTTAGAAATTACTACCGCATAGAGACTTCTTTATAAGCCTTTAGCACAGTTAGCAGGTGTTCTGAACTGGTCCTTCATGGCACTGTCTTAGAGGGAATGTGAAAAGTTTAGAAATTCAACCCTAGGAACTTTCTAAAATGTCTTACATTTAAAGGGTAGACAGTCCACTAGGCAGAAGTTAATAGCAAGTTAACCAATAAAACCCTATCGGTGAAATATTAATCCTTCAAACCCCTTCTTTTTCCCACTAGTTTCTTCCCATGCACAGATGATGTGCTGAGAATATCACCTTGGCAATCTGTCCCTTTTTTGATGATTTTGCAAAAGCACCATCTGGTATGATAGTCATTAGTGGCATTTACCAAATACTTCTGGTTCTCCTTATGGGCACATGATAGAATTGTACTCCCTTGCCCTTTTAAAATTAGGTAACCACATGTCTCGCTTTGGCCCACTTAATGTGGTAACAAGTAACATGGGTCATTTTCAGGTTTAAAAACTAGGGATGTGATGTGCCCCTCTCTCCTCCCCGCAATAGGAACTAGACATGTGTCACTAATCCTTCAGCCTGGATCTTGGAGTGAGGCTGAGATAAGCACTGCCCTTCACTAACCCATAATGGAGATGGGACTGATTGCTACAGTAGCATAACCTAGTTTACCCTAACAAGCTTGGGTAAGCCATGTATTTGAAGCACTGATGATTTCTGATTCAGATTCCCCAGTTTTATGTCCACAGCATTCTGATGCTGTGCTAAGGCTCTGCATATGGTAGCTCATTAAATTCTTCCAGCCACCATGTGTTAAGTGTTCTTATCCAAATTTAAAATTAACCTCAATAAAATTAAGGTCACATGTCACCATCTTGAAAACTACAGAGATGGGTTTTGAGTACAGATATAGTCACTATAAATTCATCTACTGCATTTAAGCCCACAGCTCCCTCTTTCCCAAATACCCTAAATACAGCCTGTGACTATTGTTTATTCAGTCTTCTTGGCTCTATTTGAAAGCTGCACTTTGCTTTCATATCAAATGAAACCACGTTCCTCTGCTGATTCTGCCATCTTTCTCCAGTACCCTTTTCGGAGCAGAATCTATTCAAATTCAGAAGAACCCTGACACAGACAGGCCATCTCGTCACACTCATAATCAGGAAATCCATGCAGAGGCCCACTTAGGGCTAAGAAGCCAAAGAGATCAGTTAAAACTAAGGTCCATTTTCTACTTCTCTCTCTGTACCTCTATTACAAAGAATTAATCCCAGGGATGAATTCTTATGATATCTGACATAACATGAACTTGGCCCCCGTATTGGGTTTAAGAGTATCCCCCAATATTTATGTCCACCTACAACCTGTGAATGTGACCTTATGTAGTAATAGGGTCTTGTACAAATCTGTCAAATTGAGACAATATCATACTGGATTAAGGTGGAACTTAAATCCAGTGTGACTGGTGTCATTACAAGGAGAGAGAAATTTACATGCAGAGATACAGGCACACAGGAAGAATGCCATGTGGCCATGGAGGCAGAGACTGGAGTGATGCAGCCACAAGTCAAGGAATGCCAAGGACAGCCAGCAACCAAAGAAGGTGTGAGGAGGCAAGAAAGGATACCCCCCGTAGAGCCTTGAGGGAGAATGGCCATGCTGATACCTTTATTTTGGACTTCTGGCCTCTAGAACTGTGAGACAATAAGTTTTTGTGGCTCTAAGCTACCTGGTTTGTGGTAATTTGTTACAGCAGCCATAGGAAACTAAAGCAGCTTCTAAGGCCCAAGTCACAAAAATAATAAAACCATAGGAAAAAAAGCCCACATGTATATATTATATTATATATCTGTCTGCCCCCTCCACCCCCCACTAAATATATAGTTGTCTCTTGGTATCCACAGGATATTGGTTCCAGGATCCCTGCAGATACCAAAATCTGTGAACGCTTAAGTCCATTATATAAAATGATGTAGAACAATAAATAGTGTTGGCCTTTTGCATACAAGGATTTCCAACTATGGGTGCAAAACTGAGGGATATAAAGGGCCAATTGCATATATATTGAAAAATAAATCTGCACATAAAGGGAATTGTACAGTTCAAACCAATGTTGTTCAAGAGCCAACTGCATATATCCTTTGGCTGGGCTGCCTCAGGCCCACTACTGGTGGCTGTTGGCCTTGGTTCATAGTGAGGCCACCCCAACATGGCTCCAGGTCCAGCAGAGGCACAGCCACCCATATATAACTTTGTGATTCCTACTAGGTAGCCAGAGGCTGGTAACAGGCAAGGTTGAAATTTTCCTATGCAGGAGCCCCTCCCAAGAGACACAAGAAACAACACATCCAGAGGCTAACTTCAGACCACATCAGAGTACTTCCTGGCTAGCCCCACAAGTGGCATGCCCAAAGGGTGGTGTCAACAGGCACAAGAGCAAGGAGGTGTGAATCACCTTTTAAGTAGTCAGCTCCCACACAGCAGCTCATACACTCTGGGAATGGCCAATCTTCACAGTCCATCAGCCTGGGAATCCATTTCACACACTGAGGTGCCAAAAGCTATCAAGGTTCAACTACAACAGAAGAATACACTGGCACACACAAGAACACTCCTGGAACACATGAACAGGAGATAAGGGAGACTGCACCACTGGATCACACAGGACACAAATTACATAAGGCCACCCAGCAAAGACTGAGAGATATAGGAGATCTACCTAATACTTTTATAAAAGGAAATACAGAGAGGCAGCCAGATGAAACAAAAAACAAAAACGTCCCAAATAAATGAACAGGAGAAACCTGCAGAAACAGAACTTAATGAAAAGGAGGCAACCAACTTACCAGAGACAGAGTTTAAAATACTGGTTATAAGAATGCTTAAGGAATTTAGTGAGAATTTCAACAAAGAGACAACAAGCATAAAGGACAGAGAAATCATAAAAAGAAAAGTCAGAAATAAAGAATACAGTAACTGAAATGAAGAATACTTTAGAAAGAATCGATAGCAAATTAGATGAAGCAGAAGACCAAATCAGTGATTTAGAAGACAAGGTAGCAGAAAATATCCAACTGGAAGACCAAAAAGAAAAAAGAATTTTAAAAATGAGGATAGCCTAAGAGACCTCCGAGACAACATCAAGTGTAATAACATCTGCATCATAGGAGTACCAAAAGGAAGAGAGACGGAGCAAGAAATCGAGAACCTACTTGAAAATACAATGACTAAAAACTTTTCTAAACTGGTGAAGGAAATAAGACTCATAAGGCCAGGAAGCACAAAAAGTTACAAATAACACAAACCCAAACAGGCCCACACCAAGACACATCATAATTAAATGGCAAAGGTTAAAGATAAAGAGAGAATACAAAAAGCAGCAAGAGAAAGACAACTAATAACTTATAAAGGGGCTCCCATAAGATTATTTCTCAATAGAAATCTTCCAGGCCAAAAGGGAGTGGCAGAAAATATTCAAAGTAATGAAAAACAAAGGCCTACAACCAAGACTACTCTGCCTAGCAAGGTTATAATTTAAAATTAAAGGAAAGGTAAAGAGCTTTCCAGACAAGAAAAAGCGAAAGGAATTCATTAACACCACGCCAATGACACAAGAAATGTTAAAAGGGCATCTTTAAGCAGGAAAAAGGAGAAAACAAACAAAAGAAGATCAAAGATATGAATAATAACATAGCAACAACTATGTACCTGTCAATAATCACTTTAAATATAAATGAACTGAATGCTTCAATATAAAGAGTAGCTGCATCCATGCATATGCTGTCTACAAGAAATCAGCCACAGATAGACGGACAAAGACAGACTAAAACTAAAAGGATGGAAAAAGATATTTCTCACAAATGGAAATGAGAAAAAGGCCTGAGTAGCAATACTTATATTGGACAAAATAACTTGCAAATGAAGAATATTAAAAGAGACAAAGAAGGACACTACATAATAATAAAAGGGTCAATGCAACAAGAAGACATCACCCTTGTAAACATTTACGTACCCAACATAGGAGCACCTAAATACATAAAGCAAATATTGATTAACACAAAGGCAGAGATCAAAAGTAACACAATCATAGTAGGGGACTTTTACACCCCACTGACACCAATAGACATTTATTCCAGACAGAAAATCAACACAGAAATAGTGGGCTTAAATGACACACTAGACAAGATGGAGTTAATTGATATTTTTAGAGCATTTCACCCCAATGCAGCAGAATATATATTCTTTTCAAGTGCACAGAGTATGTTTTCCAAGATAGACAACATTTTGGATGACAAATCTCAATAAAAGAAGAAGATTAAAACCATAACAAGGGTCTTCTGACCACAATGGTATGAAACTAGAAATTAGTTACAACAAAAATAACTGAAAAACACACAAACATATAGAGGCTAAGAAACTTGCTACTAAATAATGAACAGGAGAGCAATGAGATCAAGGAAGAAATTAAAAGCTATCTTGAGACAAATGAAAATGAAAACACAACAACCCAAAATCTATGGGACACAGCAAAAGCAGTCCTCTGAAGGAAATACATAGTAATGCAGGCCTACCTAAAGAAACAAGAAAAATCTCAAATAAACAGTTAACTTTACACCTAAGGAAACTGAAAAAAGAACAGCAAACAAAGCCCAAACTGAGTACAAGATAGGAAATAATAAAGGTCAAGAGCAGAAATAAAGAAATTAAGACTAAAAACAAAACAAAATTAAACCAAAAGATCAATGAAACCAAGAGCTGTTTTCCTGAAAAGATAAACAAAATTACAAATCTTTAATCAGACTCATCAAGAAAAAGAGAGGACTCAAACAAATAAAATCAGAAAAGAGGAAAAGTGACAAGCAACACCACAGAAATACAAAAAATTGTAAGAAAATACTACGAGCAACTGCACGTCAAACAATTGGACAACGTGGAAGAAATGGATGAATTCCTAGAAGTATACAGTCTTACTAGGCTGAACTAGAAGAAAAAAACAATTGAATAGACCAATTACTACTAATGGAAAAGTCCTGGCTTCACAGGTGAATTTTACCAAACATTCAAAAAATTAATTATCTATTCTCCTTAAACTCTTCCAAAAAATCCTAGAGGATGAAAAGCTCCCAAGTTGATTTTATGAGGTACCATTACCCTGATTCCAAAACCAGACAAAGACATTACCAAAAAAAAAGAACTATAGTTGATAATCCCAATAAACATAGGTGCTAAAATTCTCAACAAAGTATTAGCAAACTAAATTTAGCAATACATAAAAAAGATCATACACCACAATCAAGTGAGATTCATTCCTGGTATGCAAGATTGGTTCAATATCTGCAAATCAATTAATCTGATATACCACATAAACAAAATACAAAATAAAAATCATATGGTTATACCAATAGATGCAAAAAAATGCATTTGACAAATCCAGCATCCATTTATGATTAAAAACTCTCATCAAAGTGGAAATGAAGGGAACATACCTCAACATAATAAAGGCCATATATGACAAACCCACAGGTAACATCATCCTCAATGGTGTAAACCTAAAAGTATTCTCCTTAAGATCAGGAACAAGACAAGGATGCCCACTTTTATTCAACATAGTATTGGAAGCTCTAGACTCAGCAATTAGACAAAAATAAGTAAATAAATAAAAGGAATAGAAATAGAAAAGAAATAAAAGTGTTTATTTGCAGATGACATAATATATTTAGAAAACCCCAAGGAGTCCACCAAAAGAACTATTAAAACTGATAAATTTAGTAAAGTAGCAGCATACAAAATTAATATTTAGAAATCAGTTGTGTTTTTATACAACTATAATGAACTAGCAAAAAGAGAAATTAAGAAAACAATCTCATTTATAATTACATCAAAAATAACATACCTATGAATAAATTTAACCAGGAAGTAAAAGACCTCCACTCAGAAAATTTTAAGACATTGAAGACAGAAATTAAACAAGATAAAAATAAATGGAGCATATACCATTCTCATGGATAGGAAAAATTAATATAATTAAAATGTCCAGTCCACTGGCAAGATGGTGACCAGAGAGAGGAGGTTGCTAAAATCTCTCCTGGAAAATACAATTAAATGGCTGTCCAGGATCCAACACGGGAAGCTCTGAGTGGTACAAAGACAATTGAAAAATCCAAGCATCATAGGAAAACACCTGAAGGTTAGAAAAAGGGGAGGCAAGCAGGAGAGAAGGAAGGGAGCAGAGACAGATCGCAACCCAACACTGCCACGGCTAACTAAAGGAACTAGAAAGAAATCAGGGAATAGCACGATATAGGGATGGGGGGAGGCCAAGTAGCAACAAGAGTGGAAGCAAGAGCAGCAGAAGAGGGGAGACCTTGAGGGAGCTGGACCTAAAAGCAGCATGTTAGAGACAAAGCTCTGACGTTCTGAGCAGTAAGGAAGCAGAGCAAGGCACTGAACTGTCCTAGGGCCCCAGATACACAGCACTGTGGCTCCCAGTGCCCTCGCAGGTGAAGGCACACATGCAGGCGGAGCCCTAGCATGGGCCCGCACTTGGCTTGTGGTGTGACTGTGCAGTGCCCTCGCAGCACTCTTGTGGCTCACAGAGTTTGTGTGCAGCCCCCCTGCATGGCGCTCCTTCACGGCTCCCATTGCTAGGGCCTGAAACTGCCCAGAGTGGTTGCTGTGGAAAAAGTAACAGAAACATCCAGGAATAAAATGTTGGAGAAGGGACATAGGTGGATTTCACAGAATTCTCCCAGATCACATAAACAGCGACAGCTTGCATCCCATCAACCTCCCCTATCTCTCCCAGATTCCCCAAGAAACTGCAGGAAGTAGAAAAATCACGGACCACAACACTGCTTCCAAACCTGGTGGAGACAAGAGATACGGCTTTTCCCCGCTCTCCCAAAACTTGCTCCCCCATGCCACCAAATGTCTGCTCTACAGCTAGACACCACAAAAAATACTAATCAGAGAAATAAAGTGATCTCCTGGGCTCTGTTGGAAATAAAGCCCTCATGCCAAAAAAAAACACAACAGACAATGTGGATACCTTAGGATTTAAAGCTGCTCAGAAAAAAGATGAAAAAATCTCCAGAAAAGGATCTTATAGCTCTAAAAATTTATGAACTAACTGACAGAGATTATAAAATAGCTATTCTAAAGGCGCTCACAGAAATGAAAACATACTGGCAAAACACCATAGCCGAATGATCTCGGAAAGGAAATCCATAAACAAAAGGAGCAGTTTAGCAAAAACATTCGAACTATAAGGAAGAATGAGATGGAAATTTGAGAGATAATACAATAAAAGAAATGAGAAATGAAATAATTGCCATAGAAAAGAGGGCCAACCAGATGGAGGAAAGAATTAGTGATATTGAAGATTAAAACATGGAAACAGCTAAGAAAGAGGAACATAGAGAATACAGAAGCAGAAGGATTAAAAGAACTCTGCAAGAACTACGTGACCACATGAGACAAGACATCAGGATACGAGGATTGGAAGAAGGAGCAGAACACTCTACAGAGAGTATACTCAAACAAATAGTAGACAGGAACTTTCCAAACCTATAGAAACATCTGGAACCCCAAATTCAAAAAGAAAATAGGTCCCCTAGATACCTGGACCCTAGCATGTCTTCTCCAAGACACATAGTACTGAAGATGTCAAAAACTAAAGACAGAGACAATTGTCAAGGCAGCCAGGGAAAAAATAACTATAACCTTTAGAGGAAAACCCATCAGATTTCTCAGCAGAAACTCTACAAGCCAAGAGGGAGTAGAATTAAATATTCAAAATATTTAAAAAAAGAGAGAAACCTCCAGCCAAGAATAAATGATCCAGCAAAATTATTCTTCAGATATGAAGGAAGAATAAAGACCTTCTCAGGCACACAGAAGCTGAGGGAATTTACCAGCATGAATTTGAGAAATACTGAAGGAGGCTCTTCAACCTGAAACAAAACATCAGAATAAATGGAATAGAATTGGGACAACAATAAAGAAACAAAAATTTTAAAAAAGGAAGTAATGTCCATATGTCAATCATCACTCTAAATGTTAACAGACTGAACTCACCAATAAAAAGACAGAGTAGGAGACTGAATTAGAAAACAGAACCCATCCACATGCTGTCTCCAAGAGACACACCTCAGTGATAAGAACAAACACAGACTCAGAGTGAAAGGATGGAAAACAATATGCCAAGTGAATGGTAAATAAAGAAAAGCGGGAGTTGCCATACTGATATCTGATGAAACAAACTTCAAGTTAAAAAAGATAAGAGACAAAGATGGACATTGCATAGTGACAAAAGGTACAATGCAACAACAAGAAGACTTGACACTAATTAATAATCAGGAAGCACAAAAATATATGAAGCAACTACTAACAGAGCTGAAAGGACAAACTGACAAAAACACAATCATTGTAGAGGACCAAAAACCCCCTTAACACCCATGGACAGATTATCCAAACAGGAAATAAATACGGCAATACTAACTCTTAGCAACTGGACATAATTGACATTTACAGGAGACTTCATCCAGCAAAAAGAGACTACACCTTCTTTTCTAGTGCACATGGAACATTCTCAAGAACAGACCATATGCTGGGACACAAAAGTAGCCTCAGCTAATTCAAGAAGATTCAAATGATATCAAGTGTATTCTCAGACCACAAAGGTTTGAAATTGGACATCAACTGCAAAAGGAAAGCAGAGAAAAATCACATATACATTGCAATTAAACAACATCTTATTGAAAAATGATGGAAATACAAAAAAAAAAAAAAAAAAAAAATAAAAAAGGAAAAAAAAAAAAAAAAAAAAAAAAAAAAAAAAAAAAAAAAAAAAAAAAAAAAAAAAAAAAAAAAAAAAAAAAAAAAAAAAAAAAAAAAAAAAAAAAAAAAAAAAAAAAAAAAAAAAAAAAGAAAAATATGACTGGATTAAAGAACAAATAAAAGAAGAGATTAAAATACATAAAAACTAATGACAATGAAAATACAACATGTCAAAATTACTGGGACACAGTGAAAGCAGTCATAAGAGGTAAATATCTATCATTTTAGGCCTATCTTAAGAAACAATAAAAATCACAAGTAAACATCCTAACATCCCATATTAAAGAACTAGAAAAAGAAGAGCAGACAAAACCCAAAGTCAGTCGAAGGAAAGAAATAATAAAAATTAAAGCAGAGCTAAACCAATTAGAGAACAGAAGGACAACAGAAAAAAATTAATATAACAAAGAGCTGGTTCTTTGAGAAAGTCAACAAAATTGACAAACTCCTGGCGAGACTAACCAAAGGGCGAAAGGAAAGGACACAAATATCCAAAATTAGAAATGAAAGGGGAGAAATTACCACTGATACCACAGAAATACAAAGGATTATAAGAAAATATTATGAAGGACTTTATGCCACGAAATTTAACAACCTAGAAGAAATGGACAAGTTCCTAGCAATCTATAGCCTACCTAGACTGAACCAAGAAGAACTGGATAATCTTAACAGACCACTCAAGAGTAAAGACATTGAAATGGCTACGCACAACCTCCCTAGAGGCAAAATCCCTGGACCAGATGGTTTCATCAGTGAATATAATCAAGCATTCAAAGAAGAATTAATGCCCATCCTCCTCAGACTCTTTAAAAATTGAAGAGGAAGCAATACTTCCTAACTCATTCTATGAGGCCAACATTACCCTAATACCAAAGCCTGGTAAAGACAACACAAAGAAAGAAAACTATAGACCAATTATCTCTGATGAACACAGATGCAAAAATCCTGAACAAAATATTAGCAAATAGAATACAACAATACTTCTAAAAGATCATACATCATGATCTAGTGGGATTCACATCCCAGGAGCACAAGGATGGTTCAACATATGAAAATCAATCAATGCAATACATCACATAAATAAAATAAAAGATAAAGACCATACGCTCATATCAATTGATGCAGTAAAAGAATTTGACAAGATACAATTTATGATTAAAACACTGAATAAAATAGGTATAGAAGGAAAGTATCTAAACCTAATAAAAGTCATATATGACAAACTCTCAGCTAATATACTGAATGGGGAAAAGCTGAAACCTATTCCCCTAAAATCAGGAACAAGACAGCGATGACCCTATCACCACTGCTACTCAATATAGTACAGGAAGTTCTATCCAGAGCAATCAGGCAAGAGGAAGGAATAAAAGGTATCCAAATTGGGAAAGGAGAGGTCAAATTGTCACTATTTGCAAATGACATTATCCTTTATATAGAAAATTCCAAAGATTCCACCAGGAAACTATTAGAAACAATAAATGAATACAGTAAAGTTGCAGGATACAAAAATCAATGTACAAAAATCAACACCATTCCAAATGCAAACAACAAATCTTGAGAAAAAGAAATGAGTCAATTCCTTTTGCTATTGCAACAAAAAGAATGAACTACCTCAGAATTAACAAAGAATGTGATGGACTTATATACGAAAAAGTATAAAACACTTTTGAAAGAAACTGAAAAGCATACAAAGAAATGGAAAGATACTCCCTGTTCGTGGTTAGGAAGACTTAATATGGTTAAAATGGCCTTATTACCCAAAGCAACTTACAGATTTAATGCAATTCCCATCAAAATCCTATAATCATACTTTCATGAAATAGATTTAAAAATTATTAGATTTGTATGCAACCGCAAAAGACCTTGAATTGCCAAGGCAATACTACATAGAAAGAATAAGGCTGGTGGTATCACATTCCCCAATTCAATTTATACTACAAAGCATCAATAATCAAAACAGCTTGGTTTTGGCAGAAAAACAGAAACATAGAACCATGGAACAAAACTGAAAACCCAGAAATAAATCCACAAATATATATGGACAAATCATTTTTGATAAAGGAGCAAAAAATAGGCAATGGGGAAAAGACAGCCTCTTCAGTAGATGGTGCTGGGAAAACTGGAAAAACATATGTGAAAGAATGAATCTGAGCTGTGAACTCTCACCATATACTAGAATTAACTCAAAATGGATTACAGACCTCCATATAAGACCCGAAACAATAAATTATATAGAAGAAAACATTGGTACTAAACTTATAGACCTAGGGTTCAATGAAGACTTCATGAACCTGACCTCAAAGGCAAGGGAAGTAAAAGCAAAATAAATGAATGGGATTATGTCAAACTAAAAAACTGCACAGCAAAAGAAACCATCAACAAAGCAAATAGACAGCCAACTGAATGGGAGAAAATATTTGTAAACAATGCATCAGATAAGGGTCTAATATCTAAAATATATAAAGAACTAATATGACTTAACAAAAAAAAAGCAAACAACCCAATTAAAAAGTGGACAGAACAACTAAACAGACACTTCTCCCATGAAGAAATACAAATGGCCAGCAGACATATGAAAAAATGCTCATCCTCATTAGCTATCAGGGAAATGCAAATCAAAACCACAATGAACTACCACCTCACACCTGTTAGAATGGCTGTTATCAGCAAGACAAGGAATAACAAGTGCTGGAGAGGATGTGGAGAGAAAGGAACTCTGGTACACTGCTGGTGGGAGTATAAACTGGTACAACCACCATGGAAGATGGTCAGGAGATTCCTCAGAAAATTGGGAATGGAGTTACCATATGACCTAGCAATCCCCTTCTGGGAATCTACCCAAAAAACTTGAAAACCTTAACCCTCAAAGACTTGTGTACCCCAATATTCATCTCAGCACTGTTCATGGTGACCACGACATGGAAACAACCAAAGTGCCCTGTGCCAAATGACTAGATAAAGAAGCTATGGTACATATACACAATGGAATATTACTCATCTCCAAGAAGATAAAATACTGCCATTTGCAACAAAATGGATGGATCTAGATATCATCACGCTAAGCGAAATAAGCCAGACAATGAAAACCATGAAGCATATGACTTTACTCATATGTAGAATATAAAACTGGAAGTGACGAAGAAAAAACAAACAAGTGAAACTCGTGGACACAATTAATAGTTTAAGGGTATTTGGGGGTAAGAAAGGAGAGGGTAGGAGAAAAGGAAGGAGGTGGGAGAGGAGGGAGGGGGAGCCAAATATATGGTGATGGACAGAGAACTCACACTGGGTGGGGAACATATAATGCAACAAATAGATGATGTACTTTAGAACTGTACACCTGGAACCTATGTAATTCTTGATAACCACTGTCTCCCCAACAAGTCTAACAATAAAATTATTTTTAAAATGTCCATACTACCCAAAGAAATCTACAGATTTAATGTAAACCCTATCAAAACAGCAATGGCATTTTTCACAGAAATAAAACAAATAATCCTATAATTTACATAGAATGAGAAAAGACCCTGAATTTATATGGAACCAGAAAAAGACCTTAAATAGTCATGGCAATACTGCGAAAGAAAAACAAAGGTGGAAGTATTATACTACCAGATATCAAATTATACTACAAGGCCACAGTAATCAAAGCAGCATGGTATTGGCACAAAAACAGACACATAGATCAATGAAACAGAATAGAGAGCCCAGAAATAAACCCATGTGTATGTGGTCTATTAATCTATGACAAAGGAAGCAAGAATTTACCTTGGGGTAAAGACAGTCTATTCAATAAATGGTGCCGGAAACCTGGATAGACTCATGCAAAAGAATGAAACTGAACTGCCTTCTTATACCATATACAAAAAATAAACTCAAAATGGATTAAAGCCTTAAATATAAGACCCCAAACTGCAAAACTCCTGCAAGAAAATATAGAAGTAAACTCTCAGACATTACTCTTAGTAATATTTTTACTAATATATCTCCTTGGGCAAAGGAAAAAAAAGAGAAAAAAAAGAAACAAATGGGAATACTTCAAGCTATAAAGTTTTTCCCAAGAAAACCATCAACAAAATGAAAAGACATCCTACTGTATGGGAGAAGATATTTGCCAATGACACCTCTGATAAGGGGTTAGATATGAAATTTTTATATATATATATATATAATACAACTCAACACCAAAACAAACAATCCAATTTTGAAAAGTGGGCAGAGGACGTGAATAATTATTTCTCCAAGGAGGAAATACAGATGGCCAATAGACATGAAAAGATGTTCAATGTCACTAATTATCAGAGAAATTGAAATCCAAACCACAATGAGATACAGCCTTACTCCCATCAGAATGGCTCTCATCAATAAATCAATGAACAACTAGTGTTGGCAAGGATCTGGAGAAAAGGGAACTCTTGTGAATTGTTGGTGGGACTGCAAATTACTACAGCCACTACAGAAAACAGTAAGGAGGTTCCTCAAAAAATTAAAAATAGAACTACCTTAGGACCCATCAATTCCACTTCTGGGTATTTATCCAAAGAAATCTAAAACATTAATTCAAAGAAAATAAATGCACTCCTATGTTTACTGCAGAATTATTCACAACAGCCACGATATGGAAACAACCAAAATGCACTTCAATTGATGGTTGGATAAAGAAATTGTGATACATTTATATAATGCAGTATTACTCTACCATAAGAAAGAATAAAATCTTACCATTTGCAACAAGACAGATGGACCTAGAGGTTATTATGCTAAGTGAAATAAGTCAGACTGAGAAAGACAAATACTGTATGATCTCACTTATCATATGTGGAATCTAAAGAACAGAATAAACACACAATCAAAAGAGAAATAAACTTGTATGAGATATAGAGAACAAACTGATGGTTGCTCGATGGGAGAAGCCTTGGGGAAATGGGTGAGAAAGGCGAAGGGATAAAGAACTACAAATTGGTAATAATAAAATAGTCACAAGGGGGGGGGGGGAGAAGACAAGATGGCGACTGGAGAGGAGGTTCCTAAAGCCTCTCCCAGAAAACAAAATTGAACGGCCGTCCAGGAGCCAAGAAAGAGGACCCTGAGTGACAAACCGGCTGCTGAGAAATCCACAAATCGCAAGTAAACACCTGAAGGCTGGCAGGAAAGGGGCGAGTCGGGGAGAGGGAAGGGAGCAGAGACAGACCACGCGGGACATGATCCCTGCTGACTATTCGGAGCTGTGCAGTTTGGGGGAGGGGAGAGAGACTGGGGAGCTGGGGACGGAAGGAGTTTGGGAGCCAGCCTCTGGAACTTTTGAGTGGTAGAAGGGCTGAGCGAGGACTCTGAACTGCAAAGATAACACCCCAGCTCTAAGCCCCCTGGAGACCTACACAGGGCTGCAGTTCCTGTTCTCAGCCTGCTGCAAAGGCGACCCTGCTGT
>PVJL010010500.1:10992-39584 GCA_004026885.1 Lyroderma lyra | reverse complement strand
CAGTGGCTGAAAAATCGCTCTGAAATCAGGGAGAACCGGAGCCCCAGGGACGCTGAAGGTCAACCAGTGCAGGAGGGTTCCAGTTGTTCCTTCGGGCCTTCTGGGAGACCTTGGGGGCCTCTGGGAGCTGGCACCTCCAAAACCAGTGATCCTCAATTCTGACTGGTTTACACAAAGGGCTTCTCAGGAAGGTTTTTATCTGAACAAAAGTTTTCTTGACCAAAAAATTGAAAAGCTTAACGACTGAAAAATCACTGATTGCCCACACAGCCGGTGAGTGACGAAGCCTCTTCGAGGGCCAGGCCTTGCAGAGAGCCATGCACAGCCAGGCCGGGGCCCGAGAAATACCCCAATCCAAATGTCCTCTCCTTGGCTTCTCTATTCTTTCCCTGCCTCTTCCCTCTCTCTTCACAGAACATTCTGCACGTTTGAGAAACTGATGCTCAATTCTTTTCTTCCAGTAGGCCAGGGCATGAATATCCCTGATGAAGCAAAAGGGGGCACTTTCCCCCGTGGGTGGACCTAAGGGAGCAGGTGTCCTCTTGGGCTCTGCAGGCCCAGCTGAAGTCAGCAGTGGCTCTGGAGTCAGGAAAGGGCTGGGCCCTCACTGGGGAGCCGGTGCCCAGGGAGACCTGGGGCCAGGGAAGGGCGGATACTGACAGAACAAGCTGGGTTCCTGCCGAGAGACGGTTCTGTTTATTGACCCTGCTGGTCCAGGCAGGTAGGGGGACCACACACAGAAATCTGACTTCACAGAATTTGCCACTGGCTTCCACTCTCGGTGCTACCAACAAATGGCTGTGCCTCACTGAGCCTTGCCTTCCAAAACTGCAAAATGGGGAGATATATATATATATCCCTTGCCTCCCAGGGGTCCTGGGCTTTGGAAATGGAGGAAGGGGAGAAGGAGTGAGGATGAGAGGGAGGAAGATGGCAGAGCTTTCCATTACAAAGATAGAAACATTCAAACGTTAACCCAGTGTGGTATCAACTTGAGTTTTAAAGTCTGACAGCCCAGTGCTTGCCACCCCAGGCAACTGCATACTGTTTATGTGACCTTTGCAGATTACCACTTAATTTCTGCCCTCAGTTTCCTTGTCAATAAAATGGGGATAATATCACGCTCTTCGTTTGAGGTCTGAACCGGGTCACGCAGGAGAAGGAGCCACGTGGAGCCTGGGCTCATGACCGCCACGCAGTAAGGCCTCCCGCCTCCCCTCAGGCCAGGGTCCCAGGTCCCCAGTACTCCCCTCCCATTGCAGCTCCTTCGGCTCCAGCCATTCCCCGTCCTGCCAAACGAACCTGCCGGGAGGGAGGACTCGGAGAATTAAAACACAAAATCAAACAGCTTCTGGACGGGAAATGCTTTGGAAATTTTCGGCTCCATTTACTTCTCAATCTAATTTTGTCCTCGGATGCACATTATGCTCGAGATGGGATCTCATGTGGTTTGCCCAGCGCTCCGCAACCAGCAGGAGGCAGCCGGCGTCTCAACTGCTGCTCACGTCTCTCCCCACCCGTGAGTGGTATAATGAGGGCACCCAGCAGGCTCCTGGTGCCTTGGGCAAGAAGGCCCAGCCTGGACACCCTGGCACCCACATGCCTAGCCTTCTCCCACCAACACACCTGGGGTGAAGGTTCGGGGTGTCAACAAGTCACAGCCCTTCTATCTCCACAGTCAGCTCTGGCCACAGTTTAGACCCTCATCGCCACCCACCCCCAGCTATCTCCGTGCCTGTCTCCAGCCTCCTCCAATACACCAGTCCCTCGGCAGACAGACCCCATACTCCTCAGCTCCCACCTTGAATGGCCCCCCACTGCCTCTGGATCAAGTCCAAACCCTTCGCTGTCCTCCATTCCTAATGGCGTAGTGGAGGCCCCAGCCCTTCACCCTCACTCCAGCCCTAAATGGCTTGCTTTTCCCCAACTCGCCTCCAGGCCTTAGCAAAGGTTGCTTGTACCTTCTGGTTACATCAAGCAAACTCCCTCAATGCCACCTCCAATGGAACACCTTCTCAGAGGCCACCTTGCCCTGCCCACCTCCAACTATATGGTCCCTCCTTAGTCCTCTCAGAGCCCCTGTGTTCAGCTCCACCTCATAGCACTTGCCTGAGTGCCTGGGACAGCTGTTGGGAGAAGACCCTAGACCGAACCCTTTCAGGGCAAGGGACCATGTGCCATTGATCCCTGTTCCCCTGTGGTGCCGGCAAGAGCTGAAGACAAACAAATGCACGCTGGCTCGTTCATGCATTTGCTCAGAAAATCTTCTCCAAACCACTCTTCTGGGCCTGGCCCTGGTGCTGAGGATTTTGTGCCCTTAAGAACACTTTCAATCCTATTGCTGGAAAAAAGCCACTAGCCAAAGCCTCTTCAGCTCCCCAAGTTCTAGTAAAGGGCAATGGCTCCCAGCCACCCCCAGAACCTCCCAGGGTGGGACTGTGCCACTGGGTGGCTCATTGCTTCTTCCCTCACCTTTGCTCTTTCTGCAAGGCCAGTCACTCACCCAGTCACTCAAATCCTGAAAAAGCAACCCAACCCCACAGGCTCTGGGTCCAGCTGCCTTTGCTCACTCGGGCTTTTCTGGAATCCACTATAATCATTTCCCCCTTTCTTACAGTGGCTTCTGGTCACTGTGCATATGTTATTGAGTTTGAACTTAATGATGCTTCAAATCCTGTGGGAAGGGGTTGACTGTAGTCAATAAGTGGCTCAAAGGACAAGGTCCTCCCTCCTAACGGCCAAAGCCAGTCCTTGTTATCTTGGATCTCTTTGCTCACTCCTTAATTCTTCAAACATTTTTGGCCATCTGACACCATTGAATGCTTTTCTTTTGTTTTGGGAATTTTCCACCTTAGGAGTTTAGGCTTCTCAAGATGGAAGTCAGAAACCTGAGCTCCTAGCCTCTCTTGCAGCTAGGGCACAGTCACCTTACTGGCTCCACCAAGTGGACATACCATATTTTGCTGTGCATAATGCTAATTTTTTTGCCCAAATTTGTGAGGGAAAAATAAGGATGTGCATTATACATAAGTCGTACTAATTCCATACCTATAGAGATGCTTTTAATTCTTTATTTATGCTTATGAGTTAAAAGTGTTATATAAAATTTCTTGTACCATAATATGTTAAAATGCTAAAATTCCTTTATAATACAAAAACAAGTACCTAAATATAATCAAATAAAAATTTGAATTAAAAAATGAAAATAAAAGATTTCTTCCCTAAAAGTTTGGGCCCAAAACGTAGGTGTGCATTATACACAGGAGCACTTTATACACAACAAAATACAGTACATGTGCGAGTTATTTTTTTCTGAAGCTAAGGACACAAAGAAGCAGGTGCCTGTGGTCTACCTTCTGAGGCAGAAGTTCTAGTAGTGACATCTGGTGTGCAGTAATAGCAGCATGAGCTGAGGGCTCTATGTCCACGGGCCTAAGTGTGGCATCTCCACAGGAGCAGTCCTGTGGTATGGGTCAGGTGTGGTTCAGGCATTGTTCTGGCATGGTTCTGGTGTGGTTCAAGTGTGGTCCTGGCTGTGAAGTCTCCAAGCCTGGCCCTGTGGTTCTCTTGAGCATCCTAATAGACTTTAGAAAATCCCTTCTCAAGAAGCCAGAGAGAATTCTGTTGTTCTCAACCAAGAACTGTGACAGCTACAGGCCCCAAGATGGTGGCATGCTTTGTCTCTCACCAATCACCTCTTCCCAGACTTCTCCATAGCTTCCTCTCTCCAGCTACACTCATTTCCACAGAGCCTCTTCCTAGATCTCTGCTCTTCTTGACCCTTTTCACCTCTACATCTTCACTGGGTGGCCCATCCCCTCCATGCCCATGACTTCCAAATCTGAATCCCCACCCTTGACCCCTTCCTCATTGCCCATGTTTCCACTTGGGCATGCCTAGGGCACCACATAGTCCAAGTATCCAACCTAGCTCCTCTTCCTGTTGTCTTTATCTCAGCTGTGGCTCCATTATCCACTCAAACTCCAACCAGGGGAGCCATCCTTCTGCATTTCATCTACCCCTGGTATTTGGCTATTGCCAATTCCATCCCTCAAAAATTTTCCTCCATCCTCATCACCACTGCCTGGGTCCAGGTCCTCATCTTTTCTCTCTCGAACTTTCACAACCACCTCCATGGGTTAGGTCTTCTTGCTGAGTCTCATCCTCATTATGTCCCCCTCTATCAAGACCACAGAGAGACTTCTTTGAGGATGTCACTCCATACTCAAAGTCCCCTGAGGTTCCCCAGCATCTGGAGGTTATGACCCCAGGTCATTGGGAGCCTCCATGGTCTGACCCCTCCCTCGTCTCCAGCTGCACATCTCACCACTCCTGGAGTTGCCTGCACGTTCTCGCTCAGCCTATATGCTGTTGGCTTTTATCTTGTTCTGCCTGCCTGGTATGCTATCCCTCACCTGCCTTCCCAGCCTGGTTAATTCCTACTCATTCCAATCAGCTCAGGTGTCACCTCTTGCAGGAAGCCTTCCTTGGCCACCTCCCCACACAACCACGAGAAGGCATAAGTGGCCCTCCTGTTGCCCCTGTGACACCTACCACATGCTTCTCTCATTGTAGTTCTGCCTTCTAAAAACATTTATTGAGCACTTTTGATGGGGCAGGAAACTTGCTAAGAATCTTATGTGCATGTTCTCATTTAATAACAACCTGAGGAGGAGAGTATTATTCTTATTTCCAGGTGAGGAAACTGAGGGTCAGAACATTCAAGTGACCTTCCCAAGATCGGCAGCTAGACGGTGGTGAGTCTGGGAATGGGAACCCAGGGCTGTGTCACTCCGTGTCCAAAATCCCTGACGAGAAGACTCTGTTTCCTCACCCAGGGAGTCATCCTCTGCTTGTACCCTGTGTGGCAGAACCTGGGCTGAATCACTTGCCTCACTGAGCCTAGTTTCCTCTTTCATAAAAGGGGGATCAAGCCTCTGTCACCTTTTTACAAGGCCTGAAAAATAACAGGTATAAAGTCACTCGGTCAGCGGCAGAGGCTGGTATACATGCAAGAAGGTACTAGCACAACTTTAGTATTTGGATCCACTGAACACTTTCCTGGCCCATCTTCGAATCAGAGGCCTGCCACCTGCTCCTTCCGTTAGAGTGGGGAGGGTTCCCACTTTCCTCCCTGGCCCAGGTTGCCCCTGGGATTTTTAAAGTCACCACCCAGCTGTTCCCATCCCCCTTCCCCAAACAGAATTGTGATGCTAGAGCAAAGAAAGGAGAGAGGTTGGTGGGGAGGGGACGGGGAACCCACAAAGGCTTGGCAAAGTGGCGGCCGGAGGGAGTGGGGGGAGGGAATCCACAAAGCGGCCGGAGGCATTCTCCAGCTCTTGACCACCAGTTAGTGACGTCAGGATTTATAACTGTATTAAATGGTGTGACAGGCAGCCTTGATATATCAGTTCCCCCTTCTTCCCAAATCACAGACAATAAAAGCTTTGGCAGTGAAAGTCATTCATCATCATAAAGACCTGAGACATCCCAGTCATCAATTTCACTCACACCCTTAATACACTGGAGAGAGTGCAGAAGTTGAGCACCTCCAAAAGGGGGGAGGAAAAACCACGAAGGAAGATTGAACAGGAATAATTACAAAGGTCAAAGAAGGGGTTCCTGCGGGGGGTGTCCCAGTCCCTGCTGGAAGTGTGCGCAGCAGTGGCTGGGGGTGCTCTGGGCAGCCCAGGCCGGCAAAGACCAAGCTCTGGGAGCCTGGGGTGGGAGCCAGGGGAGATGAACCGTGGGACCAGAGGAGGGAGCACTGGGGAGGCAGAGAGCCCTACTCTGGGCTCTGTGACCCCAGGCTGGGTTCCACAAGACTCTTTTACTTCATCAGACTCATTAGTACAAAAGAAATTCAAAGATAATAATGAAACCACAGGTACCTGTTTGGAATCAGCCGGCATACCGGCACAGATGGCTGTTGGTGCCAGCTGTGGTCTTTCTTGGGGCAACACCTTCGGAGTAACCATCCGGACAGACACCACTGGGTGTGGAAGACACTGTAAGACTGCCAGGTCAGCCAGGAGAGGCCACCGCCCAGAGTCCTTAAGTACACCCTCTGCCACCCCTGCTCCTGCCTTGCACCCTTTGGGCGCCCTCCCCCACTCCAGCCACAGTGACCATATATAAGACAAGGGTCCAAGACAGGAGGAGATACACCTCAAGGCTCCATCTGCCCTGCCCACTCCAGTCTGAGGGCCAGGACAGCCCAACGGAACCCAAGCTCCCACCCACATGTCCTCTCCAGCACCCGGCGTGGGTCCCTGCCAACCTGCCCAAGCGCCTAGACGAGGCTCCCGCGTGACCACCTGAACTCTCACTTAGCATCTTCTTCCCTCTCAGGCGGGCAGAGCAACAACGAATGAGAAAGCAGGAAGCCAATGGATGTGGGGTGAGGAGCTGGGACCTTTAACTGACTTGTTTCTGCAGGACTTAAATGGCACGACCCGGCCACGGGCGCTTGACCGGAGAAGAGGAAGAAAGGCTATTTAAGAAAATGACAATTATTTTTCTTTTGCTTTCTTTCCTGAAAACTAAACAACAAAAGAGAGCTTTGGTTTAGGTGGGGAGGTGTTGGAAATGCCAGTCCCCCCACATTTAACAGGGAATGGCTTCAGCGAGGGGGTTGCTGCAGGGACTGAGAATTCTGGGGTTGCCAGGTGGCCTGACCGGGTACGCACACGCCAGGAGTTACACAGCGTAAGTTTCCCAAGAAAGAAGGCCCTGAATCTTGTTGTCTGCCCATCTACTCAACAAACCTCCGCGACGGACCTACTGAATGCTGAGGCCCAGCCAGACTGGGCAGGTCTGTCTGGGTGCAGGCTGATTTATGGGGTGCCAGCTATGGGGAGTGAGTCAACCCGATACCCTTGCACTGGATACTACCCAGGATTAAGACAAGCCACGTCAGGCACTGCCCCCACACGTGGCCCTTACCCATCCACCGGCTTTGCGTGTGGCCTGTTCCCCACGTCAGGCTCTGCCTGACTCAGACCTCCTCTGGTCAGATCGCTGCCTGCGACTGACACACCAGGTTGGTGAGGGGCAGAGCAGCACAGTGGGCACGTGTGTGGCCTCTCCACCAATAGGAACTGTATGACCTTGAGTAAGTTTCTGTGCTCTTTCATGCCTCAGTGTCTGCATCCATACAACGGGGATAATAAGACTAACTCTTTTATAGGGGTATTATAGAGATTAGACGAGTGAACATATATAAAGTGCTGAGAACAATGCCCAGTGCCTAATGATTAGAAGGCAAGTATTAGTGTTCACTTCTGCTGGTGACTCTGGGTTTTTGGATCCTGTTAGGGTTGAGATCAGCTCTGTGGGGAGAGCCCTTACTTAGCCCCCACCCTAGATGCCAGCCCCCTAAACAGACTGCTTGCCACCCTGTCCTTGCGGTGGGCATGGGGCACCATCCTGGACCTGGGTTAACAGAGGTTTACGTGAGGAACTAGTGGGTCTGGGAAGGCAAACACTTCTCTAGATGGGCTAGTTCAGACAGCAGCGGGTGCCCCTAAGGATTCTGCTGAAACCAGCCTCACCAAATATTTACAGAAGATCTAGGGGTGGAAGCGGAAGTTCTACGGGTAATGAAAATAAAAGTGAATAGAGACAAATTAGAGGAAGGTTTTTCTCTGAGCTGTGAATCTTGGGGAAAAGGCACCAGACCAGTAAAAGCTAATGCATTTAGAGAGAAAGAATAATTGTGATAATGTCTTGCATTCGAATGTCCCTGACACTCATCAAAGATGTGTATGTGCATGTGTGCATCACGTCAGTAACCTTGACAATAACCTAGGAGGGTGGGGTTTGGGAAAATCAGTAACAACCAAACATTGTAGAGTGCTCCTTTGTTCATCCATCCACCGATCTATTCAACAGACATCCCCAAGTACCTACTATGTTTTAAGCCCCACGCTAGGCTGTGCTGGGGACGGCGGAGATCATTCAGAACTTCAGGGTCAGAGTTAGGCTGGACACAGAGAATCATAAACCAAGGCAAAATGAGGTAACAGGCAGGCTGATGCAGGGCTGATCCAGGGCCCAGATCAGGGGACATCACTCCATAGGGTCAGTGAGGAGCGCTTCTGAAAGACGTGGCACCTGGGACTGCTTCCTGGAGACATGCCCTGAAGGCACATGGCAGAGACTGGACACCGCTGGCTCCTCAGTCAGTCATCAGGTGTCATGAGAGCTTGTAACAGGAAAGGCCCTGTGCCAGCTCACATTTGCCTTCCTGCTGGGGACACAGGACCTGATCATGTGACACAGTCAAGGTGACATGGACTCCATGAGCTCAAAAGAAAGTGCACAGCTTGTTATAGCCTCCAGCCCATGAGTCCTTCACCATAGTCTTGTGAGGAGAGGATGAGCCAGGACCACAAGTCCCACTGGGGGAAGATGTGAAACTGAGGCTCAGAGAGGGGAAGGGTGGCCCCAAAGCCCCCCTCCCGGGAGTTACAGCAGAGCTGGGGTGCAGACGTGTGATCGGACTCCAAGTCAGCCCAGCACTCTCCTCTCACAGCAGAATGCCACCTCCTCCGGGCAAATGACAGAAGTTTCCTCAGCAGAGGAACCAGCAGGAACAAAGGCTTGCAGTCAGGACCTGGGGTGGCTGAGTTGGAAGGTGGTAAAAATGTGGGCCTGGATTAGCTTCCACAGACTCCAGTGGCCCCCAGTCTAGCTGTGCTGCCCGTGACTGTGAGAGATCTCTGCTTGGATACCTGTGATGACGTGGAGCTTACTACCAACAAGTGCCATACAGTATCTACGGCGTCAGGAGAAAGCGAGCTCTGCTACTTCCTGCTGTGTGAACTCAGGCAGTTTCTTTAAGTATTAGTCGGGACAAAAATAGTACCTACATTTCATGGAGTAAAGGATTAAATGAACTAAAGCACAAAGCAAATGCTCAGTAAACATGAGCTATCATTGTTACTACTTCCCGAGGCAGCCTATTTTGGTTTCCAGGAGCTCAAAGAGTTTAAAAAAGTTCTTTGGGCTCAATTGAAGTTCGCCTCCCTCTGGCTTGCTCTGACCTGCTCCCAGCAGCCACACCTCCTCCTGCCACAGCCCTGAGCTGCGGGAGGCAGCAGCCAGGCCCCAGGCCGCTGTCACTAAGCCAATAGCCCTGGGCCACCACGTGGATGACAAGTTTCCTTCCTGTCTCCCCTTCCTGAACCCTGTCCTTCTGTACTGCAGCCCCTGGTATCAAATACTGAGAGACATTCACCCCTTAGCCCTGAGGATACGGATTCTCTAGTCCAGCGGTGACCAACCTTGTGGCTTCCCTGGGCTACAATGGAAGAACTACCTTGGGCCACACATAAAACACACTAACACTAACGATAACCGCTAAGCTAAAAAAAGGTCGCAAAAACATCTCATAATCTTTTAAGAGTTTGTGTTGGGCAGCATTCAAAGCCATCCTGGGTCGCAGGTTGGACATGCCTGCTATAGCCCATAGTGCTCGAGAAAAGTTCACGATGGTTCATCTAGAACATTAGAGAGGATGGGAGTTCTGTACCCACCGACATGCTGAGTGTCCATAAACCATGAAATAAAAATTTAAAAAATGGAACAACAGTATGAAGAGTAAACACCTATTTGTAGGAAATTAACTATGTGTGTGTACCTTGATATATGTTTTCTTTTGTGCATAGCAAAGGTCCTGGAGGGACATAATGTACCAAACCAGCAACGCTGATGACGCCAGCAGAATGGGTTAGGGACAGAGTGAGGAGACATGGTTACAAGGTCGCTATACACACTCCGGACCGTTTGAATTTATTTTACAATGAGCGTGTATTACTCTGTGATTAAAAAGAAATTATAAAGGGGTGGGGGGTTGAAAGAGGCGAGAGCAGAGAAGCCAAGAGTGTGTGGCTCCCCACTTAGCCAGGGCATCCTCTACAAAATGTCCCCCAAACCCCACCGTCCGAGAGCAGCAATTATTCTTCCCTCCTCCCTGCCCTCCAAAGCACTTGGCTTTTCCTGGGGTTTTTATCTTCCCTTTTCTTGTTTGCTTTATTCTGTTTTGCTTTGTACATGCACCCACGTTTGCCTCCCACATCAGGCTATGAGTTTGTGGAGGGCAGGGACTCTACAATCCTCAACACGCAGCCTAAGTTACAGGCCGACGTGAAGGAGGAGCTGGGTTTTGAAGGAGAGATGAGTGAATGAATGAACGAATGAATGATGAACAATGAATGGCGGCAGCTCTGCTAATCGCCGGGCGCTGCAGGTTGGTGCATTTTCTCCTCCTGAGAAGGGCAAGACAGTGGAGATCTCTGCCCAGGAGAACATGCTAGTTCCCAATAAGGAAATCACGATGTTAGTAAGATGGATCGCAGTAGGGTGGGCCGGGGAGCTGGAGGCCCAGGGACCCGCTCAAAGCCTATTTGGAAAGGTTGGCTTCGGAGCTATTGCGAGTGTAAAAATTATGAGTGCATTATCAGAACGGCCATCCAGCTTTGTTTATTTTTGTCCTATAAAATACAAGGTCAGACACAACTAGAGTACTTTCTGCTGAAATAATTTTTTTAATTGACACTGAGCTTTACACAGGTATTAATTTGTTTGTTCAACAAATAGTTCTTGGGAACACTGTGCTACCCTGAAAGCCAATCATGTTTTCCTTTGATGTGTATTGTCATTGCAGAAATGCTTGAATTTCACTTTGGCTTTGAAATGATCAGCTCTCCACCTTCTCTCAACCTCTGAGTATCCTTGCAAACACTGAGATCCCAAAATTCTAGGTTTCTATAGAACCTGTAACAGTGAGTCTATTTAATGATCCAAAACCAAAGATTTAAAACCCCCATCAGAATCATCTTGCATCTCTCCGGAAAACAAACAGTGTATCTGGGGAAGTTCCAGTCTTGGATATTGAGTTTTATCTCTGGGTTGTGGCCCTCTGAAGCAGACCCACAACATTCAGTTTGGAGACGGTGTGACCTCATTGCCCTGGGGTAAAATGCCGTGCTTTTCTGGAGAACTTTGCCCTCCCCGCTGGAGGGCTTACACACTGAGCTGGCAGGTGCGGAAACCATTCCAGGCAGCGGGAAGGGCCTGCGCAGAGGCCCGGAGTCATGGACGGGCAAGGCCAGTTGGAGAGCCCGTGGGCAGCCCTTCTTGGCTTGACGGGGCGTCGGGGAGAGGCGGGGAGGTGGTTCTGTTGGACAGGAGTAGAAATAAGAGGAGACAGGAAGGATGGGGCTGAAGTAAGGTCAAAAGCCCCCGTGGGCCAGCTGGCAAGGTAAGGAAGACACGGCGGCCAAGCGGAGTCTGAGGCGAACAGCAGCGTCCAGCTCACCGAGAGGGGCAGCCACTTCTCCGCTCTACCTGCCTGAGGCCACGTGGGAAGGTGGACCCATGGTGGACAAGTTTCCCAATTTCTCAAGACAAGTTAGACATTTTCATCTTTATGTTAAATCTGATTTCTCTGGCATTTTTAAATTCAACTTTTGATGATATATTGACAAAATTCAAAGAACTAAAAATGATATTCGGTAAAAAGTCCTCTTCCTACAACCCCGTTCACAGGTTATTAAGTCGGAGGACCCTCCCAGAGTTTCCTCCGGCACAGATACAGATGTGCACGCCCACTGTCCCGCCCTTCTTCCCACAAAAGGTAGCACCTGTACACACCGGTCTTGCCTTTTTCAGGAATGACGAATCTTAAAAATCCTTCCCTATCAGGACATAAAGAGCTTCCGCATCCTTTCCTACAACTGTGCAGGACTCCCCTGCATGGATGAGCTAGTCGTTATTTAACCAGTCCCCTACTGATGGACATTTGGCAGGCTGGCCAGACGTATCCTTCGAAATGGGCCACAAAACAATGGTACTGTCCTGTTTCAAACGGTACGTAGGGTCAGCCTACTGGCATCTTGAATTTAGCCCAGGGTACCATTTGAAATAGGACAGTACCATTGTCTTTTTGTTTTTTGGTTTTTGTTTTTTTTTTTTTGTCCTGTTTAAAACCGGACATCTGGTCAGCCTAACATCTGGGCTGTTCTGTGATCTTTAAAACGTTAGGGTTGTTTTTGTTTGTTTGTTTGTTATTGTTTTTTAGTTTAAAAAACACTATGCAGGCCAAACAACGTTTAGGCTGGACCACGGGGACACAAAATGCCAGCTGAGGAACGTTTTGGACAGTGCTGAGGTCTGAGTTCAAGGCACAGATGCTGGCCTGGACTTTGCAGACTCCTCAGCTTCTGGCCTGCCAGTGGGCAAGGAAATCACTACAATAGAGAGCTCCTTCAGGGAAGTCCTGTTTGCAGCTTCTTTGCCTTTGAGGTAGTGAAATCTCCATCACCAGAGGTGACCAAGCCCTGATAGAGAAAAGATCCCAGGGCTGGGAGAAGGGTCTATTTACCCAACCTCTGAAGTTAGTGGAAACTAACTTCAAGACTTGCTGAGGTCTGCGTGTGGGCTGGGCCCACCTGGCAGTGCAGAGAGGACTGAGACTTGGTCCCACTCTCTTGGCATCTCATTCTTTTATACATTTAAAAGGCATTTTCTGAGGCTGTATCTTCTATCAGGAATGCCTTTTCCCCAATCTTCTCATTGTGGGGACCTCAGATCAATGCCACCTTTTTAGAAAGGTTCTGCTTCATTCCCCTCACCTATCCCACTCACTATCACCCCTGAACCCCAGTCCCTTTCTACTCCCTCCCCTAGTTTGTTTTCTTTGGAGCACCTGCCACTATAAAATTACATTGCCCAGTTTTTCTGTGTTTGCTGTGAACTGTCTGGCACTCCCCAGCAGGTGAGCCCAGTGAGGGCAGGGACTGGCCACCACGGGCACCATCGTACTGCCAGCAGGGCACGGGGCGACAGTCCACTAAACAGTAACCACTGATACTCTGTTCCCTGTCCAGCGCACAACTCTGACACCCAGACCTTCCACGGGATTCCTGGGGAAGCTCCCGGGCTGAGCCTGGTTTGGGGGTATTATGCTGATTGTAGCTTTCATTGTCATTTTCCTGCACCTTTTGGCAGCCTGGAGACATAAGGCATTTCTCGTCTTTTTGTTTTTATTATTCATTATGATTTCTCTCTGACGGAAGAGAAAAAACGGCTCATGAAAAAAACAGGTCAAAGGAACCCACGGAGAGATGAACAACCAGCATTCGAGGTGGCCTGCCACCTGGCCAGATGTTTTGGTACAAGAGTCCAGAAACATGCTACAGACTACTTAGCATGTGCCAGGCTCTGCGCTGAGACCCTGCACGGCCCCCACATACAATCCTCACCGGAAGCCTGGGAGCGAGTCCACCTGCACGCCCCATTTTACAGCTGGAGAACTTGGACGTGGCGGCTAGTAACTTGCCCAAGGTCACCCGGCTAGAATATGGTGAAGTTGGGCTTCCGGCCAGGCAGCCTGGCATTCCTGCTGACTCATTAGAAGAAACAGCCTCTGGAAATTTCACCTGGGATTTCTTAGTCCCTCTGACCACAGGACAGCAGCAGGCTGTGGAGGTCAGGGCCCTGGACGAGCTCCAGTCCCGGTTCCTTGAGCAGGTCACCTCCCGTCTCCGGACCTGGGTGTCCCCAGCCATGAAGTGAGCAGTTAGACCACATGACCCTCCCACCTGCCCAACTGTGGTCAGGATGTTGACCTTGAGGGAGCCTGGGGAGTGCCAACACTGGGTCCCAGACCCCTCCAGATCTCCTTTTCCCACAACTGCCCCCACAGAGTCAGATGCTCCCTGGGCGGCTCTCAAACCCTCTCCCCCTACCATCTCATTGGATCCTTGTAACAGCCGAGGAGTTGGGCAGGGTAGAAACTGTCACATACATTTCGTAGACAGGAAGACTAAGGCTCAGAGAGGTCCATCTATTTGCCAACCGATAGGACAGTTATGTGGCAGAGAACCCCGTTACTTGGATTCCTGGTCTGGTGATCTTTCCCCCAGCCCTCAGCTATTGCTCAGATGAGAGAGGCAGAAGTTTGGGCTGCCAAGTTGGGAAAACTGAGGCTCCTGCCATTGAACCTAAGGGATATAGCAAGTTAGAGCTGGTGGTCTCAGGGCCCTGGAGCCGCTTTATCTGCCTTTGTGTGTGCTCACCTGCTGCCTAGGTATGTGGCTCAGAGGAGACGATGCCTAGGGAGTCTCAGACCCCAGAGCCTGGGTCATCCACCGGGCCAGCATTTCCCAAACTTTCCAACCAGAAGAAGCCTCCCTCAGTCTCCTCCTGCCATTCCAACCTGCTGAGGCAGAGAGGTGGTCCTACAGGGAAGGGGCCAGCAGGGACACAGGCTGCCCCATTCCTTTGTTTTCCCAGGCAAAGGATCAGGTGGGCACTGTGGGGGGCACGACGGCCGGGCCCTTCCCAGGCGCCCCACTCACCGTCTTCCCTGGCAGGCAGGCACGGTAGCTGCCCCAGCAGCAGGCCTGTGGCCCAAGGACACGCCTGCAGATAATCAGTCCCAATCAGGATGGGCCCGAACTGCTGACAATGCAGGAACCGGCAGGCCATGTCACTGGTTCGCAAACGGAGAGCAGAACCGTGGCCCTGACTGGTAGAGCAGGGGTTTAACTTAATATTTAATGTGGTCCATAAACGACGGAGAGACATCAACTCGTTCTCTAATGAGACCTTCCCTGGGCAGCTTGGAGTGTGAGGGCTGGGATGGAGCAGCATGGAGGCCACCTGGCCCGCCCCTCCCAGACCCCAGGCTGGCCCTGGGACGGGCACACAGTCCGGGGTGGGAGAAGGTAAGGCAGGAAGCTGGAAGACTCAGGCTCCCCCCTGAAGAGGTCAGAACTGTGTCAGCAAGTCCCTTAACACAGGTGGAATTAAATTAAGGCCACGTGGTCACCCTAACAGCACTTGGGGGAGTTCCTTCAAGGGGTTCTACCAATTCTCCGTGGGGTTGGCAGCTACCTCCTGGAGGGTGTTTTGAAAATCTGTGGGGGTGTTTATAGGATTGAGGAGTAGTATTGGCTTGCAGTGGACCAGTCCCAATCAATAAAGAGCGTTTTTTCATACTGCACTACTGTCATATGCTGCCAAACATTCATGTAGGTGCAAAAATCTGTTTGTAATTACTTGAATCTACAACTGGACTTCATTTGCATATAAATGTGAACTTGCAATTTCCATGATTTTAATATACACTAAAATTTCTAGGAGTGTAAGTACCACATAAGCCGAGCAAAGCATGTACCTTGGTTTACTTGGAACTTTGCGACGAGTTGCTCGCCTATTGGCAAAATCAGGCTGGCAGTTTGAGTCAGTACGCGTCCTGCAGCCACACTCCTGCGTAAGTCTGTTTCAGGGCTGTTGCACCCACAGTGCTTCTGCGTGGGGCGAGCTTCACTACGTCTCGCAGTTAGACACGTGGAGTGTTTACTTATCAAAGTACACAGCGTTTAATTATAAACGATTTTGTTTTCCTTTCTCCTTCATCACATGATTAAGGTGTTATTTTGATTTTATTTGAAATTAAATGTGAAGATAGGCTATATTTTTTTATGAATCTAATTTTAGGAGAGTCGTAAAGATGCACTGTTAATATTTATGCTGTCCCAAGGGGACACTGGGTGGGGCTAGGCAAAGAACCCCAATTTGAGTACAGCACCACGATGCCCTACCAAGCAAGGGAAAGAGCTAGGGATCTTTTCTACTGAATCCTCATACACACCCATCTGACCTGCATGTGTGTGTCTGTGCCTCTGTGTGTATGCCCTTTATCTTTTTTCGTACCAATGGATTCATACTTAACATATTATTCTACACATTGTTTATTCAATTAACAATGTATCTTGGACATTTATTCACATCAGCATAGATAGCTCTACTTAATTCTTTTTCATGGCTGCACAGTATTTTGTTGTGTGAAGGAGCCATAACCAGCTCCTTCTGATAGACACTGTGTTGTTTCCATTTATGTGCCATTATAAATAATTTGGTAATTAATATACAGATGTAGGTATCACTGTGCATCTGTGCAAATAGATCTGTGAGATAGTCCTAAATGTGCATATAAGATTAGAAGGTAGGTATGTGCATTTTAAATTTTGATAGATATTCAAATCTCCCTCCGAAAGAGATTGCACTGAAATTCAGGTTTTAACTTTTGAATGTTGACTTGAATTTGTGAAAAGTCCTATGTGGGCCCCACGAACCTGATCTGTGGGCTAGATGAGCCCTGTGGCCTGGTCGTTACCTGTTTACCACTTCAATAGACAAAGAGTCTCAGAGGCGCAACCTGTCTCAATGTTCACTGGCTTCTTACTCATCTGGATGGGCTTGTGCACAGGTGGTAGAAAAGGGTGCCTTCTTGAGCTGCCTCAAGCCAAGCTTCCCAGGGGCCCCGGGCCCAAGAACAGACCCACCCTCTGCAGGCAAGCCCCTAGGGGATCTCACTTGATCCTCAAAGGGCCATAGGAGGACCAGGACCATTTTACAGACAGAGAAACTGAGGCTCGGAGATGCATCCAAAGTCAGACAGCGAGTGAGTGACAGTATTAAACCCCAGATTATCCGTGTGTGGGAGGCTATACGGGGCCCTTGTTCAATGTTAACTGCTGCTCACTTGCTGTGAGCATAATTGCCCTAGGCAATTTCCTCGTTTATGAAATGGGGTGAACATGGTAGTGCCCGCCTCCCAGTGTTCCTGTGAGGGTAAAATCAGTTCACCTGCCACAGTACCTGGTACTCAGTAACTACTCCATAAAGTGACAGTCACTATTATTATTAAGGAGTCTGGGCTCCTTTCCACTCTACCACCCCCACCACTTTAATTATTTGTAGCTCCTTGAAAAGAATGAAGACCAGGATCTAAGGACTGAGGGACGGCTCAATTCTCCCCCTTAAACCTTTCATTGCCCCTCCCTGAAACTTGATTTCTGCACCTGGGAAGTGGGGGTGCTGTCAGAGGTCTTCTCACGGACCATTGTGGCACCAGAGGAGAAGCCTCATGTCACTCTGCTGAAGCTCCCCAGGCCCTCATCCCTGTCCCATTGTTGACATCTTCCCGCCTGCAGACTCTGCTGCCTTCCAGGCTCTTGTCCCATCTCAGGTGGACAGGGGACCAAATTACTGTTACCACCTGACGGATCCTCCCATGGTGCCGGGAGAAGCAGACGGGGCCCCAGCTGCTTCTGCCTAAGTCCCATAAGCCCCATTGCGATAGTGCTGTTATCAGCACCATGATCCCGGGTCTCAGAGCTAGGACCTCCCTGTCCAGCCCCCTCCCCCATGGTTCTAACTCGGGTCCAACCTCCAGCTTCCCTAATGCAACCACAGCCCACCTGCATTCCTAAGAACCCCTGCCTCCGTCACTACTCACTATGTCCTGCCTAGCAGCCCACAGGCTGGACCCAAAGGCTCTGGCCCAAGTGCTGCCCTCGGCTCCCCACTGTCTGTACAGTGTGCAACACTGCGGCCTGCCTGCCAGCTTGGACAACCTCCAGAGCTAGCGGCTGAGTCTGTCCCTGTGCTGCTGGAGCAGTGACAGGTGTCTGTCTGGGTCCTTCCAGCCCAGCCCCCTCTGCAGCAGTAAGCACAGTGGTGACCAGCCACCATGAGAGGGCTCTGAGAAATAATGGTGACATGCACTGGCTGCTTGCTGTATGCTAGACAAGAGTCTGGCCATTAACACATCAATCCTCACAACAACGCCATGGGGTAGATGCTACTCCCAAGTTAGAGGTTAAAAAAAAAACAAACCACAGACCATAATTCTTACATAACTTACCCGAGCTCGCACAGCTAGTCAGTGGCCAGCTCAAGCACAGCGGTGTGGCTCCGGGACCCAAACTCTTCATCTTTACACTGACGGCGAAAGAGGCTGGCCCCGGGCCTTCCGGAAAGGCAGCTGCTTTGCATACATACACCGAGCACCTTCCAGCCTAAACCTCCCGCCCTTCTTGACTTGGCCCCTGCCTGGAAATCTGAAATGTCAACAAGAATCTGCCAGGAGGCCCACTCGTCCTGGAGAGGCTGGCACCAACCAGGGCTGCCCTGCTCATGAGGGCGATGAACCCCAGACCTTGGAACACTCGGCCCCACACACAAGGGATTCTGAAGTCACAAGGCGCCCCTGACATAAGGCTTCCCTGCCACCCCTCCCAGCTCGCCTCCAGCTTCATCAGTACAATCTGCAGTCGAGTCTCAAAGCAGCCACAACCCCTGGCCCCAGTGGTCCCCTGCCTGACCTATTCCAGGACCTCATAACCTAACTAAAACAAAAATGGCCAAAGTCCAAAAGCACCAAGAAGCCATTCTTCCCACCACACAGGCATTCTCAGTCTCTCTCTCTCCCCCATCCCGAACACTGCCACTCATCCCCCACACCCCAAGTGCCCTCACCTGTCACAATGGGGTACGTCTGCGGCCCAGGCACGCTGCTCCCAATATCAGCAGGGGTGGGGCTGGTCAGGTTGGCCTTCATGTCATCCAGCCCTCCAGCCAGTGAGGCCATGGCTGAATACTCGGGGGTCTGAAAGAGGAAACAAAACAGAGACATCTCAGCACTGAGACTCCAAAGCACCCCAGCCTAATGCCACCACCACCTTCTGGACTCAGCCACCTAGGTAGGCTGCCATGCCAGTGCCAAGGCCCCCAGGGGGCTCACGAATGCCCAGGTATGGAGAAGGCAAATTGAGCTCGACAGAACAAGACAGTGTCCAAAATCGACAATCCTGCCCAGGTGAAGAGGTGGGCAGGATTCAAACCCAGCTCTCTGTGGCCCGCAGGCTCCCCTCACCCACCCCCAGCAGTAGAGACAACCATCCTCTTCAATGCAGGGAAGGAGACATCAGCAACCAAAAGCAAGGCAGGAGTACGAGCCCTGTTGCCAAGAGGCTCTGTGCTTTCAAACCACAGACGCAGTCACAGAACAAGCCTAACAGGGATTTGGGACATCATCCAATCCAAATCCTCATTTCACAGATGAGTAAAGTGAGGCCCAAGAGGAGGAGGGCTTTGCCCCAGGGCAGAATCCCAGTCCAGGGGATGGTTCACCATAACCCGTCTCCGTAAGTCCAATACATCACACCAACTGAGCCACAGTTTGGAGGTGCTGGTGAATTCTGGAAGCGTGTAAACACCTGTCTGCTGCAAACTGTAGGGGGTGTGCATCCGAATTACCAAGTCCTTGCGAACCATGTGCATTTGGCCCATGAGTCATGCTCCTTTCCTTAAGCCATTTCATGAAATCAGAGCTTGTGATGAGTCATTTCCTTGGCATTCAGGCCACTGTCAGAATGGTCTCCAGAAAAGACTGTGAAGATGTCACCTGAGTTCCTATTCAAGGACAGACTAAATTACAAGTATGAATGACAGATCTCTTCCTCCCACCCAACCCTCAGGCCTATTTTCAGGTAAAGCAAACATTTGCAAACACCTAAGCCACAGAATTCGTTTGTGCATGCCAAGGTCTGGTGTGAGGAATTCCCTGCAGGACCCCGGCGTTGTCCATGGAAGACACGTCCCTGTCTGTGCAGAATTATGTCCTTGGCAAACGGGGACAGAGAAGCAAGCAGTCTTCTGAAAGGAGGAGCAGGTGCCCTGGGTAGGATGACGAGGACTGAATCACCGGGAGGGAACCCGGTGGAGCCCCTGGGCAAGCAGCAGGCCGAGGGAACTCCGACTCAGGCACATTGTGACACTCTTCTCTGCAGATGAATTAAAAGGTGCTTCCTGGGCTGCGCAAATGCCAATTGGGGAAGATGGCAGCTGTCAGGCCAGAAGGTCCTGCAGGCACAGCATGCTGAGGTGGAGTCTCACTGAGGACAGCTTGGCTAGAGCTCTGGGGGCTCTTCAATCATCTCCAGCAGAGGCTGGTTCTGAAACGCAGAGAAGCGCACAGGCCCGAAGCCAGCCCAGGTTCTTCTAGGGAGAGGGACAAGACAGGGACCTCCCAATATCAGGAATCACTATAAAGTTGCAGTAATTAAGACCGTGGGGGATTGGCACAGGGACAGGGAAACAGACCAATGAAACAGAAGCAAGTCCAGAAACTGACCCATGCATATGCGGAGCCCTGATATATGAGAGAGGTAATGTACAAATCAGCAGGGAGGATGGACTCTAATAAACAGTGCGGGGTAACCGGTTATCCATGCAGAAACAAGGCGGGGAGAAGAAATTGAATCCCTACTTTACACCAGACACAAAAATCAATTCCAGGTGGATTAGAGACCTAGATGTGAAAGGCAAAAGCTCTAACGTGTCAGTGCCAGGTCTGGCCAAAACTGTTTGTGAACAAGGCTGCCATTCTGTAAAAGGAAATAAGTGACCCTGGGATGCTCACACAAGATTTACGGTCACTGTTAGGACAGTAGTGGGTCCCAAACACCCTGCCACCCTGCTACAGTGCCTCCTCCTCCAGGAAGACCTTCCTGGCTGTCCTTCTCCAGGAAGCAGGAGTCCTGCCTTCGCTCTCCTGACCCTGCCAAGGGGTGCCAGGGCAATAACCATAATCTTGTCAAAGGCTCACATTTATCAGTCACTTACTCCAGAGTTTACCTGTATTATCCCACTTAACCCTCACAATCACTCCATGAAGTAGGTTCTACATTATCCCCATTTTACAGATGAAGAAACTGAGACTTCTATTACTGAGGAGAAGTGGCTTCCCTAAGGTCACACAGCTTCTAAGAGCCAGGATTCAAACCCAGGTCCATCTGACTCCAAAGTCTTGACAATTACTCTAATTATTTTCATACCACAGTATTTCTAACCCTTTAACAGATATGAAATCAATTTGTTAGTACTAAAATTCTAAACCTTGAAATTAGAATGGACTAGAATAGGAAATATCCAAGGGTCTCACACATAGAAAGAGTAAGTCCTGTTTGTGAATCCTGTAAGTGAGTATGCATGTACTAGGTGGAGATGAAAATACATTTCTTGCTATAGGTCATAATCAACACAGTCTTCACTCCATGCTTCAGGGAGCTGCTGGGAAAAGGTCACTGCCTAGACTTCATCCTCCACAGAATGGGACTTGGTCATGGCCTTAGCCTCCTGATTTGCTAAGAAAGAATTTGGAAGTAAAGCTCACCGAGTGCATTGCCATGTGCAAAGACAGAGGTCAAAATTCCTCTGATAAGTGTCTCTTCCTAGATGGTGTCTTCTGGAGTTTCTGGGACACTGGGGGTGGAGACAGTGCCCCTCTCCTTTCTGTGGTCCCGAGTACCCTAGTGGAGGCCTGAGCATAGTGGCCATTCAGCGTTTAGTGAGCTGTGTATAAGATGGCATGTGAAGACCAGATACGCTCTCTGGCCTTCACCCACAAACCCCAAGGGAAAAGACACATACATGGTCCCAGAGCTCCATCCAAGAGGGACAAGAGCAGAGTCACTCATTTACACAGGGTGGAAAGTGGTCAGGGAAGGTTTGTTGGGGCAGGCTGTATTTAACCTGGGTCTGAGCAATCCCTGACCTGCAAGGCTGAGAAGAACTCAGAGGTAAGAGGACAGGAGTGACCCAGAAACAGGGTGCATGCCAATAGTTGGAGGAAGTGAAAGGAGAGAATGTAAAGATGAAAGGTGGATGGGCTGGGATTCCGCGGTGACAGGTTGCCCGATGGACACATGGATGAACAAATGAATGAGTGATCCTCAGGAGAGCCAGGCAGCATCCCAGGCAAGAGTCAGCATCCTTGCACCCCTCTCCACCTCACTGCCGGGCTTTCCCCCTTCCTAGACTCCAGGCTGGACAGCTGGGTCTGCAGGGGAGAGCCACTATTGCCCCCAAGAAATCAGAGCCAACCTGGGTTTAAGACAATTACAAGAGGGTGGCCAACAGGGATAACCTGCCTCTTACTTTCTTTAATGTCCACATAGAAGGATTTTTTTGTTATTTGATCTTGTTTTTGTCAACAAATTCAATATCAAAGTTTGTCCAGTCGCTTCAACAGTTGGGTTTGGGTCATCTTTTTAAGACACGAAATCTACAGCGTGTGTTATGCATGTGGTGGACGGTCCTCAAAGCCAGTCACCTAACCACCACCGGCTGCCAGAAGGTAAACTTCCCTAAAGATCTGGGGCTCAGGGGGCAGCGGGACTAGCAAACCAGCCCTCGCTGCCCTTTACCACCGTGGTTCCCATCATCACTACCTCACAGGGATGGCCCGAGCCCAGCCTGTCTTCTTCGGTGGGATCCCACAGCTCTAACTCTGCTCCTGCATGAGCCAGGAGGTGCCGTCCTGTGGTTCTGGTGTGTGATTGTTCCCTAAGCCCTAATCACTGTCTGTCTCTCTGTGCTGCCTGTGATTTTTTAAGGTCTCTGCATTCTCCTCAGTCTCCTGGGCTCCCTGGAACCCTGCTGTGCTTACTACTCCTGAGCCACTCCAGGCACTGTCCTACTCACTTAGTGATTGCCCACATTGTCCACAAGACCCAGCTCTAATGCCATCTCCCCAGTGAAGCCATTTCTGGTCCCCACACGCCTACAAGGAAATCATGATTCCCTTGTCTATGCTTCCATACTTGATTGCATTTTGCACATTAGCTTACTTCCCACCATGTATAATGGCTGTTTGTCTCTCTCCCTCCAGGTTGCCTTGAAAGCATGGAACATGGAACGTCCCTAGAGCCTCCTAAGTGCTTGTTGAATCAGTGAATGAATGGTCCAGTAGCATGACATTAGCCACAACACTCAAAAATTAACTGAGAAGTACTTCCACAAGAGCTCCAAGTGATACAGTAACCTCCCACCTCTACTCCTCATCAAGTCAGGAAACCAGAAAATAATGTCCTTGTACAGTATTAGGTAAAGCCCCTGAAGAAGTGCCTTCACTGGTCTGTGACAGAGTATCAGGCATTCAACATTGATTAGAGGCAATAAAAGAAAACAGCCATACAAAGAACTTCTTTTTTTTAACCCTGGAGACATACCCATTAGAATATTCAAATTCCATGTCAATCCCTCTTACAATTCATTACCGGGAAAATTTTTTTCTCTTGATGAATGGTTAATTTGCCTCTGATTAAACAATAGGAACATTGAAAACCACTAATACCCCCCTTTGCCTTGGCTGCCAGGTAGCTCAAATTCAGTGCTCAATCACCATGGCTACATCATTGCTGGCACCTGCTGCGATGATCATCCCTTTTCGGCTACAGAAACCTCTGAACTTTTTTCAGCCTGAACTAACTTGGATATATGTAATTGTTTATTTTGCAAGATACCTCAAGTCCTTTGTGAAAGTAGAGGCTGAGAGATATAGAATGACAGAAAAAGAAAAAATGGGAAGGATGATCAGGAAAGAGACAGAGAATAGGAGCGAAGGTGTTATTGGTGCCTCTTTTCCTGGTTACAGGAAGCCAAGGGATGAACAGAGGGGTGCAGAGACCCTAGGAATGTGTAAGTATGTCGGTGCACTATGCGTTGGGAACTAGCCCCCACCCCCACCTCAGCCACTCTCAGTCACAGGCAATAGCTTGTGCTCCACATTCTTATTTTTCTGAGCTTTTGGAGTCCTTTTCAGGATATCATTTTGGGTTTCCACTCCTTTCCCATCAGGGTCCCTGTTGCTGTCCTTGACTATGATCCAGGAAGAGAAGTGAACTGAAGCCAGCAATTCAGACTGTCCATGCCAATGCAACCAGTTAGGATAAAACTCCGATTAAACTCCTCTGCTTACTGCCACAGACTCCTGTGACACCTGAAGGTCAGGACCGCCAGGTACATACACCTTCCTCACAGACACTATGCTCCAGAAGATGGGAAGTCTTCCACTCCTAAGTGTCTGATCTAGAAGGACACTCAGGGCCATCTTTCCCAACCAGGAAAAACTGAGGTACAGGCCGGGGATGGACTTCCTTAGCTCGTTTTTATCTGCAGCATTCATAGCCTTTGACCCCATGGTAGAAAGAGCAGTGAACTAGGAGATAACATGAGGCTTCTGGCTCCAGCTCTGCCTCTTCGTCACCTGTGTGACTTCAGGCAAGCCAGGCGAGCTCGCTGAGCCTCATTTTCCTCATTAATAAAATGAGATTTAAGTCCAACCCTTGCTGCCTGGTTGCCAGGGTGATGTGAGGATCTGAAGGAGAAGGAGAGGGATAGCACTTTGGAAACTAAGCAACACGAAGCGTTAAGGAATCCTAGAAGGGACTCATGGAGGCACGTGCCCTAGGGAAGTGTGTGCTGGGTGTCATTTGGGTCCCTAGGAAATTACCTGGAAAAGGACTGCCTGGGGCTGCACCAAGTATTGTCTCATCAGCACGGGGCACCACTGCCATAGCATGGAGGAGAAAAGAAACACAGACACGTGAGAAGGAGGGCAGCACAAAGGAGGGCAGAGCAGGGGGACGAGGCTGCAGGGCTGGCCACCCCAGCAGGCCGCCTCGGGCCAGGAGGCTTCCCCATCACCTGCTGAGCTCCTCCAGGCTCCCATCCTGAGGGACCAGACACCTGCCCACCTACACACCTACCCAGAGGAGGAGGGAAGCCAGAGTCAGGGAGGCGTGTCCCCAGGGCCTGGCGTAGTGACCTGCGATTGAGGAGGCAGAAAGGTCTGGAAGCCTGAGGTAGCTGGGATGGGGCAGGGGTCTGGGGGCAGGTCTCTCCCTTTTCTGGCCTCTGCTGCCCCAACTGTCTGAGGACTTGCACTTGATCTCTAAGTCCCCAGCCACCAATGATGCTCTCTGCCTCTTTAACTGGCCACACGACCAAGTATGGATTCTCTCTTCAACAAATAAATACTAAGGCAAGAAAAGAGAGATGGAGGGGACTCTAGAGGTTAGAGGAGAATTAGAGATGCATCCATCAGTCACAATGTGGACCCTGATTGCAACAAACCATAAAAACTGAAACTGTAAAAAAATATATGATGTAATGAAACATTAGGAAATGCAAACATCGGTTAGGTATCTGATGACAGAAATTTCTGGCTTCTTAGGTGTAATAATGATATCATGGTTATGTTTTTTAAGGCCTCATCTCATTTATTTTTATATAGAAAAGAATTAATTTATTGAATACATAATATTGAGTGTTCTGTGTTCAAGATACTATATTTATTGCTATATGAGGATATAAATATGATGAACTAAAAATCTCCACCTTCCCACTTTATATTTCTATTGAAATGATAAGAGAAATAAATATGTAGACATAAAACCCAAAGGATGCTGAGCTGAGTGTAATGCCTCCAAAAACTCAAATATTGGGCCCTCCAGTATACTTACTCAAACAACTTAATAAATTTCTTCCCTTGAAAGTGCTCAACACAATTTGTACGTATTTGCAGACTTGTGTACCTTTTAAAAGTACCTATTGTCCCCAGGCTATAAGTTCCACAAGGACAGGAATCATCACTCTTTGGCCCGTATTTTCTCAGCACCTAGCATAATATCTAGCATATGGAAACACCCCATAAATGTTCTTGAATGAATGACCAAATAAATGAATTGTAGGGGAATGATAGCAGTATGTTTATTTTAAGAATTTTAATTTATGTAATAACAGAAAATAACCATGCAAATGGAGAGTGTAGTCATGTTGAAAATATTCAGAACATAACATTCAGGGAAAAAATATCAAACAATACCAGAAAATTGTACATAAAAATTAATCTCTACTATGTAAAAATAGACACTTAAACAGAGGAAATATATAAAATGTTTCCTGAAGCTTTATTGGTTTGTTTGTTTGGTAAAATGTGAATTAAGTTCATTCGCTTCTTTGGTATCCTCTCTATATTTTTGAAATTTTCTAAAATAATCCAATTTTCCATTTCAGATGATTACAAAAAATAACATTAAATTGTTGGCAATAGGTCCATCACAGAGTTGGGGGGGTGGTGGTAATGAGATTGTAAAGGTATTAAAGGAGATTATGACTAAAGAGATTACGATCAGTATGCTAATTACACCCTCCAGGGGAAATGCCTGAGATGGGTCCTGACTCCAGGTAGTGTAGAACCTTCAAAATTAGGCGTTAAGAATATTTTTTGAAAATAATTTTTTAATTCCCTTAAACAACTACTTAAGCACCTAGTCACTTTATTTAACACGTTCTTTCTTATTAGTTTCAGTGTACAAAACAGCATAATGATTAGACATTTACACACCTCACAAAGTGACAACCCCAATAAGCCTACTACCCACCTGACCCGTACATGGCTGTTACCGTATCATTGACTACAGTCCCTATGCAGTACTTTACACTGTATTTTTTTGAATTTTAGGTGACATTTTATATTATTTTATGTTATGTTAGTTCCAGGTATACAGCATAGTGGTTAGGATATAAATTATGAACTGATGATCCCCTCACTAAGTTTAGTACCCATGACACTATATATAGTTTTTACACTATGCACATTATTAACTATGCTCCCCATATTGTATTTCACATCCCCACGACTATTGTCTAACTACCAATTTGTACTTCCTAATCCATTCACCTTTCTCACCCATCCGCCAACTACCCTCCCTTCTAGCAACCAGCAGTTTGCTCTCTGTATCTATGAGTCTGTTTTGTTTGTTCGTTTATTCTGTTCTTTAGATTCCACATATAAGTGAGATCATATGGTTTTTGTCTTTCTTAGTCTGACTTATTTCACTTAGCATAATGCCCTCTAGGTCCCTCCATGTTCTTGCAAACGGTAATATTTCATTCTTTTTATGGCAGAGTATACTGTCCCACAATTTCTTTATCCAATCATATATTGATTGGCATTTTGGTTGTTTCCATATCTTGGCTATTGTAAATAGTGCTGCAGTAAACGTAAGGATGCATATATCTTTTTGAATTATTGTTTTGAATTTCTTTGGATAAATACTCAGGAGTGGAATTGCTGGATCATAAGGTAGTTCTATTTTAAATTTTTGGAGGAACCTCCATACTGTTTTCTGTAGTGGCTGCACCAATTTGCAATCCCTTCCAAGAGTACACAAGGATTATTTTTTTCTCCACATCCTTGCCCACACTTGTTGTTTGTTGATTTATTGATGATAGCTATTTCGACAGGTATGAGGTGATATCTCATTGTGGTTTTAATCTGCATTCCTCTGATGATTAGTGACACTGAGCATCTTTTCATATGCAATTGGCCATCTCTACGTCCTATTTGAAGAAATGTCTGTTCAGGTCCTCTGCCCATTTTTTAATTGGATTATTTGTTTTTCAGTATTGAATTGTATCAGTATTTTTATGTTTTCAATACTAACACCTTATTAAATGTGTCATTGGGAAGTATCTTCTCCCATTCAGTAGGATGTCTTCATTTTGTTGATGGTTTTTGTTTGGTTGGTTGGTTTTTGGTGTTTGTTTTGTTTTGTTGTGCAAAATCTTTTTAGTTTGATGTAGTCCCATTTGTTTATTTTTTCTTTTGTTTTTCTTGTCTGAGGAGATATATCAATAAAAATATTACTCAGGGTAATATCTGAGAGTTCACTTCCTTTATTTTGTTCTAGGAGTTTTATGGTTTCAGCTCTTACATTGTCTTTAATCCGTTTTGAGTTCATTCTTGTATATGACATAAGAAGGTTGTCTAGTTTCTTTCTTTTCGTTTTCTTTCTTTCTTTTTTCTTTTTCTTTTTTTTTGCATGTATCTGTTTAATTTTCCCAACACCACTTATTGAATGGACTATCTTTAGCCCCCTTGTACTTGTGTGTTTTTCAGTTTTTTTCCTTGTGATTTCTAGTTTCATACCATTGTGGTCAGAGAAGACACTCGATATGATTTCAGTCTTCTTAAATTTATTGAGACTTGTCTCATGGCCTAACAAGTAGTCTATCTTAGAAAATGTTCCATGTTCACTTGAAAAGAATGTATATTCTGCTGCTTTGGGGTAAAATGCATCTAGTCTAGTATGTCATTTAAGGCCACTGTTTCCTTGTTGATTTTCTGTCTGGAAGACCTGTCCTTTGGTGTCAGTGAGATTCAAAGTCCCTTATTATGACTGTACTACTGTTGATCTCTGCTTTTATGTTAGTCAATATTTGTTTTATATACTTAGGTGTTCCTATGTTAGGTGCATAGATGTTTACTAGGTTTATGTTCTCTTTTTGGACTGATCACTTTATTATTATGTGATGTCCTTCTTTGTCCCTTATTATAGTCTTCATTTTAAAGTCCATTTCTTCCCATACAAGTATTGCTACCCCAGCTTTTTTCTTGTTTCCATTTGCACAAATCCCTTTACTTTCAGTCTATATGTGTCTTTAGATCTAAGGTGGGTCTCTTGTAGACAGCATATGCATGAGTCTTGTTTTCTTATCCATTCAGCTACTCTTTTGATTGGAACATATAATCAATTTACATTTAAGGTGATTTTTGATAGGTACATCGTTATTGCCATTTTATTATTCATATTTATATTTTGTTTGTTTGTTTTTCACCTTTTTCTTCAAGAAGTCCTTTTAACATTTCTTGTAGTACTGGCTAGATGGTAATGAATTCCTTTAGCTTAGCTTTTTTTTTTTTTTTTTTTTTTTTTTTTTTTTTTTTTTTTTTTTTTTTTTTTTTTTTTTTTTTTTTTTTTTTTTTTTTTTTTTTTTTTTTTTTTTTTTTTTTTTTTTTTTTTTTTTTTTTTTTTTTTTTTTTTTTTTTTTTTTTTTTTTTTTTTTTTTTTTTTTTTTTTTTTTTTTTTTTTTTTTTTTTTTTT